>JAPKLX010002262.1:0-14273 GCA_026898415.1 Leonotis leonurus | reverse complement strand
CTATTTCTAAGGCAAAACCCACCAGTCTTCAACGGGATGGGAGATCCTGCGGAGGCAGAACTTTGGGTACGAGCGTTGGAGCGTATTTTCAATTTCCTGCGTTGTACGGATCGAGAGCGCATGACTTGCGTCACCTTCCAACTAACCGGATCAGCAGATTTCTGGTGGGAGGCACGCAGAAAGGTTATGACTCTGGAACAACTGACGAACCTAACCTGGGAAGAATTCAAGACGGGGATCTATGATAAGTACATCCCGAAGAGCTACCGTAAGCGAAAGGAGGCAGAGTTTTATAATTTAAAGCAAGGAAGGATGACTGTCACAGAGTACGATCAGACGTTCTGTGACATGGCGAGATATGCGCCGGAGCAAGTTGATACAGATGAGAAGATGGCTGAGAAGTTCTGTGCAGGGCTAAGGCATGAGATAAGGATGGCGTTGGCGAGCCATGGGGGATTGTCCTACACCGAATCCCTAAACCGAGCTTTAGATATTGAGGCTGCAATGCCAGTGGAAAGGTCCACACCTACTGCAACACCAGTATCCGCCCAACCGCAATCCCAAGGCTACAAGGGAAAGCGTAAGTGGGAAGATAACCGGAATGATTCCACTGTGAGAAGGCCATGGGAGGGACCAGCGCGTCCCCAGAATTTTTCAAAGCCAAACCCGACTGTCCAGAAAGGGGACTATTCACAGAAGTTCCCTACATGTCCCAAGTGCAAGAAGATGCATGGGGGCATATGCAAAGCAGGCAGCGAGGGATGCTTTGCGTGTGGACAAAAAGGGTATTTTGCCAACCGTTGCCCCACACGACAGCAAGGTACGAGCGCGAGGTCTAGTCAGATGGCGCCGAACCAGCAGGTCAGGGCTATTCAAGCTCAACCTCTCAGACAACAACCACCTCAGCAGCCACCACCACCTCCACCACTGCCACCTCATTACCAACCTCGTCAGCACCAAAAGCAGTCGTCCCAGGCAAGGACTTACGCAATAAAGCAAAAGCAGCCTGAGGGAAATCAGGGAAACCTGACAGGTATGGGAACACTCCTCAACACTCCAGTAATTATTCTGTTTGATACTGGAGCTTCCCACTCGTTTATTGCCAAAGCATGTGTAGAGAATTTAAGACTGGAACTAGAACCGTTAGAGTTATCTCTGAAAGTTTCTTCACCTTTGGGAGGAACTATGACTCTTACACACTCTTGCTCTAATCTGAGTTTGGAGTTAGGATCACTGAAAGTTCTTGCGAACAACCTTAGTGTAATTCCAATGAACGAAATGGACATAATCTTAGGAATGGATTGGCTAGCCGAAAACTATGCCACGATCCTTTGCAACGAGAGACAAATATCGTTCAAGCCTCCAGGAAAAGAACCTACGAGCTTTCACAGGATCACCAGGAACAGGAAGAAGGCGATTATCTCAGCACTGCAAGCTGCTAAGCTGGTAAAGAAAGGATGTTCATCCTACCTAGTGTACCTGAAGGGAGAAGAGAACGAGGAAGGAAAACTTGAAGACGTAGCCATTGTGCGGGAATACCCAGATGTATTTCCAGATGAGTTGCCAGGATTGCCACCTGACAGGCAGTTAGAATTCACAATTGATCTGAAACCAGGATCAGCCCCGGTATCCAAAGCACCTTATAGGATGGCCCCTAAGGAATTGGAAGAGCTCAAGATACAACTCCAGGAGTTGTTGGACTTAGGATTCATCCGACCCAGTGTATCCCCTTGGGGAGCACCGGTACTCTTCGTCAAGAAGAAGGACGGAACCTTGAGGATGTGCATAGACTACAGAGAATTGAATAAGTTGACACTCAAGAATCGATATCCTTTACCAAGGATAGATGATTTGTTTGATCAACTCAAGGGAGCGTGCATCTTCTCAAAAGTAGATTTGAGATCAGGATACCATCAGCTGAAGATCCGATCAGAAGATGTTCCTAAAACTGCTTTTCGAACTCGGTATGGTCACTATGAGTTTATAGTGATGCCGTTTGGATTAACCAACGCACCGGCGGTGTTCATGGATTTGATGAACCGCGTGTTTCACCCTTACCTTGACAAGTTCGTCTTGGTCTTCATAGATGATGTTCTTATCTATTCCAAGAATGAGAAAGAACATGAGCAACATCTAAGGATCACCCTAGAAACCCTCAGAAACGAGAAATTCTATGCTAAATTCAGCAAGTGTGAATTTTGGCTTAGAGAAGTTATGTTTCTTGGACATATTGTGTCGGCAGAAGGAATCAAAGTAGATCCAGTTAAGGTAGAAGCTGTTCGCGAATGGAAGTCACCAACGACCCCCAATGAAATCAGGAGTTTCTTGGGATTGGCTGGATACTATCGGAGATTCATCAAAGGATTTTCGAAAATAGCACGGCCGATGACGCAACAACTGCGGAAGGGAATCAAGTTCACATGGTCTCCAGAATGTGAAGCCAGCTTCCAAATTCTGAAAGAAAAGTTGACTACCGCCCCGATACTGGCAGTCCCCGAATCCAATAAGGAATATGTAGTCTATACGGACGCATCTAAGAATGGATTGGGATGTGTTTTGATGCAAGAGGGAAAAGTCATCGCATATGCATCTCGACAACTACGGCCGCACGAGCTGAACTACCCAACTCATGATCTGGAGTTAGCTGCCGTAGTGCATGCCTTGAAAATTTGGAGACATCACCTTTACGGGGTTAGATGTGAAATTTTCACGGATCATAAGAGTCTTAAATACTTCTTCGAGCAAAAAGACCTTAATATGAGGCAAAGGAGATGGCTCGAATTAGTAAAGGATTATGATTGCGGTATAAACTATCACCCAGGAAAGGCTAACGTAGTTGCCGATGCCTTAAGCCGTAAAATTTCATCGAAGCTTGCATTTATTCTAACTCGAGAGAATGAACTCGTGAAAGAATTTGAGAAAATGCATTTGGAAATTCTACCACCACCTGAGACTGTGGGAGAAATTCTAGCAACATTGACAGTAGAACCTGATTTAAGGAGTAAGATTCTAATTGCACAAAGGAAGGATGAAAAGCTCGAAAAGATACGCTTGAAAGTCAGAAATGACGATGCAGCAGGTTATCACGAAGAGGTTGATAATGTGATAACCTTTGAAGGAAGGCTATGTATCCCACATAGTGAAGAACTCAAACAAGAAATCTTGAGTGAAGCTCATGATACACCATATACTGCCCACCCTGGAAGTACGAAGATGTACCAGGATTTAAAGAGGAAATTCTGGTGGGACGGCATGAAGAGGGACATTGCTTCGTTCGTAGAACGATGTTTAGCGTGCCAACAAGTGAAGGCTCTACATCAACGACCCTATGGAAAATTGCAACCATTAGAGATTCCGGAATGGAAATGGGAGCATATAGCCATGGACTTCGTTATGGGATTGCCTAGATCTAAGAGAGGAAACACTGCTATTTGGGTAATAGTAGATCGCCTTACAAAGTGCGCCCACTTTATTCCTATAATGATAACTTATGGGTCAGACAAATTATCTCAATTGTATGTACGCGAGATCGTACGACTACATGGCGTGCCGGTATCAATTACCTCAGATCGAGACTCGAAGTTTACATCCAGATTCTGGATGAGTCTCCAGAAGGAATTAGGCACGAGGCTAAATTTCAGTACCGCATTCCACCCTCAGACCGACGGACAATCGGAGAGAACGATTCAAACCCTCGAAGACATGTTGAGAACGGTTGTTCTTGACAGAGGTGGAAGCTGGGAAGCGATACTACCGCTAATTGAATTTGCTTACAACAATAGCTACCAAGCAACCATAGGGATGGCACCATACGAGGCATTATATGGAAAGAAGTGCAGATCGCCACTCTATTGGGATGAAGTTGGAGAAAGAGCAATAACAGGCCCGGACTCAGTCAGCGAGATGATCGAAATTGTCAGACAGATCAGAGAAAGAATCAAGGAAGCTCAGAACAGGCAGAAGTCATATGCTGACACCCGAAGAACCGATCTACATTTTGGAATAGGAGACAAGGTTTTCTTGAAGGTATCTCCTTCCAAGGGAATAATCAGATTCGGCGTTAAAGGAAAACTGAGACCCCGTTTTATTGGACCGTACGAAATTCTGGGAAGAATAGGTCCAGTAGCTTACAGACTAGCACTACCGCCGAGTTTCGGAAACGTTCACAACGTTTTCCACTTGTCACAACTCAGAAAATACGTGTTTGACCAGAAACACGTTATCCATCAGGAAGAAATGATTTTGCAACCGGACTTAACTTACGAAGAAATACCCGAAACTATAATAGATCAGAAAGTTCAAGAACTTCGAAATAAGTCGATCAAGTTAGTTAAAGTACTATGGAAGCATCACGGCCAGGAAGAAGCTACTTGGGAGCTCGAAGAAAAGATGAAAGAAAAATACCCCGAGCTATTTTAGTTAGAACTTACAAATTTCGGGACGAAATTTTTATTTAGAAGGGAAGAATGTAATGGCCCGTAAAATTTCTTCTAATAAAATTTTGTATCAGAAATCGCGTTAATAAAATTTCGTTGTATATTTATTAATAGGTCGATTGCGATTGATTTTGGTAACAATTGTTTTCGTGTACCTTGTAGTCTTTGCGTAATAATAGACATTGTGCAAACTTGTTCGATGATGAGATCATTAAAAGACGATCAAATAAATTATTTCAGTGCCCGATCGTTGGTCAAAGTTCAATTAGATAATGATAATACTTAGCAAAGTATTTAACTAATCAGTAGTATGATTATATACTATAGAGGATATATGTTTAGCGTCATAATGTTTCATTATATTAAAAGAGTGAATCGTTTAAGTTCTTATTATAAATTAGAATAATTGTGTCATTGTTAGTATTAGTATGGTTTATGTGATGCGATTAATTAGCTAATCTTTGCCTTCTTAGTTGTGAATGACTACTAGATTAAAGTTATGCAAAAATAGATAATGGATAATTAGAATTTTAATTTTTCCTTAGCATGAGATTATCTTTGTGTATTATGTTGAGAACATGAGTATAAACTTAGAATACAACTTCTTCTAAATAAAGAAGCACCCTCACGTGTTATGTATATATAGAATCAGTTATGGTTAGAATGAAAGTTTATAAATTAGAGGAAGGACAGTGAGTATATATATTATATATGTATGTAAAACGCACAGTGCTCTTGTACAAATGGTACAGTGAGTCTACATTTTGATCTATTGTGCTGCAAGTATAGAAATGATAAAAGCATGAACTTTGAATTAATGCAAGAAAGCAATCACTACTGCTATACTCCCTAAGTCTTACTACAAGACCAAGAATCCCCTATAGACCCTAAGTCCTATATATTGGATCTATCCCCTACACAAAATCTGTTCCACATCATTATAAGATCGTGGAATGCTGCTGAAAATTTGCTGTTGAAGTGAAGACAGAAGAAGGAAGAAGGCGGACAGCAGGAGGAGCAATAAGTTGGTGTCACTCCAACACTTTCCATCAACCTGCACCTGCAAATAAGAAGTAAATATATATCAAATTAATACAAGCCCCAAAAGTCTCTACCTATGACAGACTATGTGTAGAACAGACTTTATTAAGTAGAGAACTCAAGTATGTGTGTAGTCAAACCAAACTAATGAACCACTGCGTTGCAAACCCAACCAAACACCCTCTTATATCTTACCTCATTACTGATTTTTCACTACCACTGAAGAACATACATAGAAGCAATTATCCACCCCAGGAAACCCTCTCAGTCACCTCTATTTCCAGTTGCAAAGCAGTAAGGTAAACAGAGACTCCAACCTTTCAGTTTTGTGTTAAGCTTACGACTAAATCAGCTTCTCTTTTACTACTTCACAGAAGACATTCCAGAGAAACACCTAAGCAAGCGCCTAAAGTAGGTATGAACTCTCCCTCGTTTATTAAATCTAGAAAAAAAGAGAGACAGCATGCTTATTCATGAACCACATCTGTTTCAAAAACAACTAAATAGCACCATAGAGTTTCAGCCTTCTATTAATCTTTAAGCAATTGGTATTTGTAAAAACTACTATGTAGAATATATATATATATATATACATAGGCAGACCTTTCTAAACACCTATATTTTGTAAAACACACTCATTCCATGTTGTTATTAGAAAAAGAAGCATGCTAAGGCCAGGACATTAGAACAGACGTTAGAAGACTTTAGACTCTCTAGATGTCTTGTTTTTTTTTTTTTTAAAACTAGCAGCAGTTATACACAATTTAGACTTCAGACTTCAAAGGACAGATTAATGCCTTGAGAATCTAGACCCTATACACTCTCATACGGAATACAGAAATTTATATTTTAATTATGGCTTCATAATTCATAACATAGAAACTGATATATATATATATATATATATATAATTTCCAGAATTTTCACGTAGGAGTTTATATTATGGATTCAGAGTCAGACGTTTGACCATAGAAGGAACTTAGAACATTAATGATCTTAGACCTAGATACCTTCATTTTCTGTTAGAAGTTCCTAAGAACTGTATCCGTGATGAAATCCCAATAATTTACACCCTCCAAATTATTAAGACACATAAGGCAAACTCAGCAAATAAACGTTTAAGAGCAAACTCAGAATTCTTTTTGCTTAAAAGCCAATAACACTACCAACTATTACTAGGGATCTCAGAACACAGTATCATAAACAGACTAGCAAGTTATTAACAGAATTAACTTAGGGACTTAGCTCAAGGAAAGCTGCTTCACCCCAACCCACGGCAGGACCCTCCGTTAAAAAAAAAAAGGCTTTAAGACATCGCCTGGAAACAAATTGAATCAGCAACTTAGGAAGTTAGAACACTCTTAAATCAACCCATCTGTAGCGAACATACAGAAAAGTACAGATTTACCTTCTTCTGCAACCAAATAAATTGCTGCTGTCACCAAACCCCACCCTGTGGTTTACACTTCGAGCAGAATCAGAAATAAAGAAAAGACTAAATGCAATTGAAAAATGAGAAGAAATTTACACATGCAGACATGTAAGTATAAAAATCGTGAATTAGAAGTTTGGATTGTTACAGATTAAGACGTTAAAACCTTAAAGATCCTAAATTCTAAATCTGAATTAAGTGAAACCTTCAGCGTATAAAGGAAATAAAGGAAATTAATAAAGGGTTGGGAAAGAACCTGGAGGAGGACCGAATGGGAGAAGGTCGACGCCCTTTTACTGCTTCACCCAAGAACACCAGCGAGCTCCTCATCAGGAAAGGGAGAGATGATGCAGAGTGCTGAAGAGAACAGAGGGAGAGCTCGAGATTGGGAAGCAGCGTCGTTGATGGTGCGAGATAGAGGGAAGAAGAAGTGAAGGCAGGAAGAAGGAAGCACCGAAGAAATGGGAGAATTACAGCGAGAGAGAAGAGGTATTGGAGTGTTTCGGACTAGGGTTAGGTGTATTGGGTTGAATATAACGAATGGGGGTTGGTTAATAAAATAAATGGGCCAGCAAATGAAAATTTGTGGACTGAAGTTTGTAATGGGCTAGACTTGTAATAAAAATCTAATCTGGGCCCAAATTCAAAAATAGAAGTCGGTCAGAAATTAAATAAACGAGCTGGACTCCGGATTAAAAATCTAATCGGGCTGTAAAACACACCATTTGACTAGCCTAATAATTTCGTTTCACAACATGGGCCTCGATAACTAAATTAGAACGAACTAAGATTTTATTTATAAAAGATTGGTTTAATGTAATTAAATCCTAGATTTTAGATGTTAATTAATTAGACTAGTTTTAGTACTTTAATTTGTATTAAGTAGATAGAATGACTTAGAGAATGTTATAATGAAATTCAGTAATTTGTTAATTATTGAAACTCTAGAAATTAAGTTGGATTAATTACTTGAGACTCGATTTCTTAAAGTTGAGTAGTAATTAGAATAACCCATGAAATAATAGCATATTATTTCATTTTGATGTTAAGACAAATAAATGCTCACGAAGAGTATTTCCCTCTTAACTTCGATTAAGGATCAGCGAAAGGGAACCCCAGTCGATCAAAACCAGAATTTCATTAGACGAGGAAGCATACCAGGTAGGCTTTCTTTTACCAATCAAATCGTATGCGTTGTACCAAATTATGATTTTCGCTTTAGAATGCTTAGAATTTGAAATGTTATGAAGTATTGCATTGTCGAAAATATTTGTATTTTGGTATGATGCGTATCTGTTGAAAAATTAATCGATTTCGGACCTTTAAAGATTTATATCTTTTAAGGTTAGTGTACACCAGAACTGTGAGTCATCTTAGCGGGTTGGCCGGTTCAGTGTCCGCGGAAAGTGGCCACTTTCCCGACACACAGAATTACAGATATGTATGATTACTCCAGAACTTAGACAGCGCTGTCGAACTTTTAAGATCACAACAAGAATTTTAGTGAACATAGGTTCTTTAGTGACAAAAATCCCTATGTTGCACTGTAATACGGCAATTGCAAATATATCAGTACGAATGTGTTTTCGGCACGTGTTTACTGAGTACTTTCGTACTCAGCCCTGCATATATTTATAAATGTGCAGGTTAAGTCGTGATGACGAAGTGGAAGGCTCAGCGGTGGTTTTTGTCAAACTCTTGATATTTTACTCTCGGTGATTTACATGTCATCATACGTGTAAATCCAGATATTGATCCAGTTTCCGCTGCCAGACTTATTTAAGCTTTCAGAATTAAACTGCTATGTTATTCGTGTCGAACCAAGTAAATTCAGATTTGTACTCGTCTTTTGTGACTTAGAAGTGGTTGTGTTTTCTTTAATTTCGAACTCGGAATCTCGTTCACGTACTTGTGGTGTCCGTGACACTTAAACCTGTTAAAAACTTACCCTTCGTGGTACGTTTCGTGTATCACCCCTTTTATAAATGTTTCGTATCGTTTGTTTATCCGTATTTTCCCTGTTAGTCACGTTTTCCCCGGTTTTACTTAGAAAAGTGAAATGGGGACGTGACAATATTAGTGTTGAATATTAAGATTTAAGATTTTAAATTAAACATTAAAATTACACACTTGTATTGTATAATAAAATAAAAATTATTCAAAAAGTAATATAAAAATTTTCATTTCCAATAAATCATAATATTGCTGAAAAAATATAGATTAATCAATAATTTTATTAATCTAAATTTAATTATTATTATGATATCATAATCAGAAAGGTATAATATTAGTTCTTTAAATTATAATTTGATTCAATACAAAGATCAATTCATTTAAACTACAATATTAGAAAATTATTAAATATATAACATTAAAAATAAATTGAAAAAAAATATAAAGTAATTTCAACCAACTAAATTTATATGTGAAAATGATATAAATAATTAAACAATCTATCAACTTAACATAATGACACTATGAATTTGAATTTTAAATACTGTTGAGATTTATGGGCTCAAAATTTATCTTTCTATATTAACTATTTTTCATATCATTGATCAATTAGAAAATATTCAATATTTTTTAATAGTTTTAATTCAATATGTAAATTACTATGATGATACCATAAAGTAAAGTAATTATTCTTTCATAAAATATTTCAAATGACTATTGGAAAAAAATAAACATTCCCGTACATTTAGCAAAAATATTATATAAATTTGTGTATGTATATTCAAATAGAAAGAGAATACAATATTGCGTTGAATATTAATAATTAAGATTTTAACTTTAAAAATTAAAATGAATACACTTCTTATTCAAAATAAAATATATTCGAAAAAATAGTGTCATAAAAGATAGACATTTTATAATAAAATATGGGCTATATATGAAGAATACCCTCTTTTGTAACTAAAATTGAAAACTATCCTATTTTGTAAAACTCTATCAAAAGTACCCAAATTATGTGTTTTGGACCATAATACCCTTTCTTAACAAAATTTCTCCATAACCATATAGTTAAAACAAATTAATATTTCAAATAGTATAAATCATGCATTTCAATCAGGCCCATCATGCTTCCGTATAAATTCAATATTAATACCAACTGTTTATACCTTCTTTGACCGATAAGCTGTCGGGTTGTATCCACCGGAAGTTTTAGGGACCTCGTCCAACCACCAGGAGCACCTTATGGATTCCAGACGCAGACTCCTTCAACAGCTCACAGCACAGCCCTCGTTCGTTTCCTACCCGGGGCGTATAAGTATATATGTTGGTAAAAATAAGAAAATTATAAATCTAGAAGATGATGAACAAAAGCCCAAATCTTATTAAGGAATTATAAATATATATTACATACTAATTTAATCTCCTTTAGGGAGGAGACTAACTTGTTTAGCTACCTATGGTAGCGGAAAGAAAAACAACTCGCATAAACTTAATATGAATACAATGTTTATTGTTGGAGAGAAGTAAGGAAGATTTTCGATGCCCTCAACCCTCTCCAAATGCTCGTTTATATAGAAGGCTTGAAGCCTCCCCTTCCCTACATTATTGCCTCGGATCCTTATCTTCAAAATGATGCTTCTTCACGTGAAGCTGGGTCCAGATAAGGCTGCCGACACAAACATTTCTTAGTGGTTGGACCCCTTCTTTGAATTAGTGGTCCATCTTTTTTCCACCGACGATACTTTTATGGTGGAACGTCCTTTTCTTCCACCCACCATTGTCGTTTTCTTTTTGGTGGGTGCTGCTTTATCAGATGCTTTCTTTTACCGAAAGCATCTCCTGTTTTATCTTCACATGGCCCTTTTATTTCTGTCGGCCATCTGTCTTTTTTGGAGGGCCCCTTGGAGATTTTCCTTTTGGAGGAGTCTTCATCTCCTCATACTCGTTAGCTCGAAACTTGTTCTTATCTGGTTTAGGTAAGAAGCCTTTTCCGAACTCTGGTTCACGTTGGGCTGGACAATCTGAACATATCCTGGACGCCCAATGGCCAACATGAGCCATATTGCAGAACTTGCGATGGGTTTCTTTACTCATCGCCATCTTGTTTTCCCACAGAAGAGTTCTTTTTCTCTCAAAAGCCTCTTCTGCAAACTTGGTTGTCTTCCCTGTCATAGTATTTAACAGGAATGATCCATTCGCTGAGTTCTGAAAGAACTTGAATGGAAACTTGACTTTGTCCATCTCTGTAAGACAGACCCATAATCCCCATGCTCGCCTTGTTGTTATTTGATCATCCGAGATTGCGGCGATCATTGGAATTTCACTAGTTGGTGCCTTGATTTGGTTAAAGGCATCCATTCGGGGTCTTCGTAGCCTTATGTAATGAAAGGCTTCGTGACTCCCCTTTCCTGCAGGTTCTGGGGCTGCACTTATGAAATACAGCTCCAAGGTATCACCTCGGCAAAGTTGTTCGTTGTTTGCCCAGGTATCATAGACCGCTTCCTGGATCCATCGGGGTAGACCTTTAAGCTCAGGAAACGCTGGGGACGTAGTATAAACTGAGGCAAGGGCCCCAAATTCATACCATTGCTTGACATCTTGGGGTTTTGATCCGGGCAGCATCCATACCCTTGGATATTTCCCCGAGCCATCAATCCTGGTATTACTAGGATTAATACCTGCTCTTGTGAGTAATTTCTCCCAGCTTGCTTGATAAGCCTGTTCAGCAGAAGAGAAAATAATCAAATTAGTATTAGACTCAGATTTGCCTGTCATAGGCCTGAGGCTAATCTCTCCCTCTTTGACCCCAGAGGTGGAGGGTTGACATGATGTTTCGGACGGTGAAGTCTTAGCATCATTATTTCCTTGGGCTAGTGGTTCAGACTCCACCAGCTTAGGACTTGCTAGAGAGGTATTTGAATCCCCATCTACCGGTTTAGGTGCCGGAACACGAAACTCTGCTATTTCCAGAGGTTTTCTGGAAGCCCGCAGGATTGGCTTTTCCAGAGCCGACCATAACTGAGTACTGGTCAGCATACTGGCTCGTATTCTACCAGAGACTTTCGTCTTATCGGTAGCTTGCATCTTCCCCATTTGATCAGCATGGAGAACGCACTCGTCCCATTCCTCCAAGAGCATTTCCAAATTTTCTCGGAGATGCTTTTGGGCTAGCATGATGGATCTAACTTCAGCTGGCTCCATCTCTTGTCAGAAAATCTGCAAGAATATTTTCATGAGATTTTAACACGACAATATCATAAATATAATATTGACATAAAGCTTGCCATCTAAGTAACCTAGCATTTTCAGGTTTTGATGCTATGTTATTTCTTAGGAAAGCTTTAACCTGGGTATTATCAACTTTTAAAGTAAATTTCTTTGCTAATAAAAATAAAGGCCATTTTTTAAAAGCCTTTACTACGGCAAAGAATTCCTTCTCGTTGATATGCCATCTGATGGCCTCATTTTCTGAGAATAAACCACTACAATATCTGCAAGGTTCTTCTCCATAAGGAGTGATCTTCATGAGGACTGCTGCCCACCAATGATCACTCGCATCTGTATAGAGGACCAGATCATCCTCATCCTGGGGAATAGAAAGCTTTGGGAGATCTTTACATTCCTCCTTTAGCTTTTTCATTCCCTGTCGATGTTCTTCCGTCCATATAAACGGAACATCTTTCTTTAGTAGATTACTAAAGACCTTCCTGTGTTTCGCAAGATCTTTGATAAACATTCCTGCGAAATTAACAACTCCCAGAAAACTCTGAAGTTGTTTCTTCTCTTTTAATGTTTCTGGAAAATCCTGAACCTTCTGCACAATATGATCTTGCAAAGTTATTCCAGACTCATCGATCTCTATTCCCAAAAACTCCATTTTTTGGGTCGCAATTACTGCCTTCTTCTCTGAAAGCACTAATCCTTCTTTATAACAAACATCTGCAAATAAATCAAGATGTTTGATATGTTCATCCATATCTTTTGATGTTATAAGTATATCATCAATATAGACAAACATAAAAGAAAAATAATCTTTAAAAAGATTATCCATCTTTCTCTGGAAAATCTGGGGAGCATTAGCTAACCCCATTGGCATTACGTTCCAAACGAAATGCCCCTGTGGTGTTGAGAAAGCTGTAAGTTTTTTGCTTTCTTCCTCCATGCGAATCTGGTAGAAACCTGACTTGCAATCAAACTTTGAGAAGACCTTAGCATTGCGTATGCAGTTAATAAGGTGATCCCTACTTGGAATAAAATATCCATCAAACTCTAGAATATCATTAATCCCTTTGTAATTAATGACAAGTCTAGGTTTACCTCGCTTGATCTCACCATGATTCCTTACCAGAAACCCAGGGCTACTGTAAGGTGAACTAGCCGGCTCGATCAACTTCATATCAAGATGTTCCTTGATAATAATTCTCATATCCTTCTGATCAATTAAGTTCATTAGGATAGGTCTGAATCTCACGAACTCATGCACCCTTTCCGGCTTCACCTTTAAGGTTGCTTTGAGTTGGTTCTTCTCCCACCAGGCCAAAGGATTCTCATTGTAGCATCTCGAGATCTTCCTTTTGACATCTGCAAGGGATACCTGCATTTCAACCTTAATTTCTATGTTAGGAATTAAAGCTGCCTTGAGGATATGTATTTCCTCATCTTCAAGATCAACCTCCCGGATACAGCTAAGCACTGCTTCGCTAAACCTCCTTTGATCCTTCATCTTTGGTTGACGAAGTTTTCCTTCATCTTTCATATCACCACGCTTGCTGCGAAAAGTGAATGGTATCTGGCGATTAAACGCCTTCCTTAGCCTCTGAACAATGATTTTATGCTCACAATTAGTTGTGAACACTAATCTTCTTTGCTCATTGTCCTGCGTGTATCGCTTGAACATCTGTAGGAAATTGTTTCCTAACAGAACATCAGCTCCCGTATCATGGAAATAAATTGGTGGAGTCTTAACCTTATACCAAGGTGTTTGTCCCGCGCCTCCAATTAGTATTTCCACTTCTTTTACTCCTTTGGATAAGAGTAAAATCCTTTTAGAGAAATCTCTACCAGCAATTTGAGGTAAAGTATCCTCAACTTCTGCTGGGAAAATTCCCCTTCTTGCTGTGCATATGCCTGCACCTGAATCAATATAGGCCGAGAAGTACTCTGCCTTATATTTTTCATATAACACTCCCACTGGAATGTATATCGAGAAAGGGCTTGTCATACGATTAGAAGTCGTCTTTCTTCTATCGTAATCATCATCCCTTGGTCCATCGGTTTCCAAGGCTTGAATCTTTCCAAAAAATCCCGCCCTAGGATCAGGACATCTTCTCGTCCTGCTCTGCCTTTAACCTCTACCATAAAACCCCCTGAGCCTCTATCACGTGACTGCGTGCACGAAGCGTGACTCTCCG
>JAPKLX010001673.1:0-18806 GCA_026898415.1 Leonotis leonurus | reverse complement strand
TGTATTCCCCCCCCATACACCAAACCTTGCTCTTTCGGGACCAACAAGTGGTATCAGAGCGGTGGTTCAAACTGACCATTGTTTTGTTTCACAAGGTTAATACCTGCGTGGTCTACTTGAATAGATCTAGAAAATCTTTTCATCATCTGCATATCATCTGTTATGGAATCATCTGTTATCAGGGCATGCGAAGAATTCTCCATCCAAGGTTACAGAGAATGGAGCTTCAGAATCAAGATGTGTCTCAAAGCTCATCACTGCCTGATGTGGAAGGTGATAGAAGAAGGACCTTTGGCTATTACAGAAGAAACCACTCGTATCACTGAGACAGGAGCAGTGAAGGAAACTGTACTGAAAGACCCCAGAAAGTATACTTCTGAAGAAAGAAGAGAAGCAAATCTTGATGATTTTGCTAAAGGAGTTATTTCCAGTACTGTGAAAGGAGTTCATCTGGCCAAGATCCAAGATCTTGATACAGCCAAAGAAATGTGGGAAGCACTAAGAGATCTCAGCCTAGGATCTGAAGCTATGATCGAGAACAAGCTATCCCTAGCATGTAATAAGTTCGATGAATTCAAAATGAAGCCTGGAGAAACTATTGAACAAATGAAGAACAGGTTCACTGAAGTATTACTTGAAGTGTCTGCCTTCAAAAAGGATAAGTACACACAGAGAGAGAAGAATCTCAAGATTCTTAGAGCTTTACCACCAAGCTGGGAAATCTATTCAGCTATGCAACCTCTACGTGCTGATTTCAATGATCTGTCTGTAGAAGCACTATTTGATCATCTGGCTGTCCATGAATGTGATATCAGAAGGATACATGGACCAGATCACTCCTCCAGCAAGAAAAATGAAACTAGCACTAAGAAGGAGAAAGAGACTGCCTTCAAAGCAAAGTGCAAAACAGATGAATCAACATCATCTGCTACATCAGAAGAAGGAGGATATGATAAGTTACTGAAAGAATTCTCACTGATTGCTAAGAGAATGGACAAGATGGAAGTCAGATCAAGAAAGTATCGAAGGTTCTACAAAGACAACAAGAGTAGATACCAGAAGAACAAAGAAGCAGAACGATCTGATGACAAAACAGAAAGTAGAGGTAATGGTAAAATCACTAATCCTACTGACTATACTTGCTATGGTTGTGGAAGAACAGGACACTTCAAGACAGACTGTCCTGACCTATCCAAAAGCCAGAGAGAAGAACTACGAGCAAAAAGGGACAGAAAGCTAAAAGCTCAACGTAAAGCTATGATAGCAGAAGAAAAAGAAGATTCCAGCTCAAGCCATCTATCTGATAGTTCAACAGAAGATGATGAAGCATTCTTTGCTAAAGAAGAAGAAGACTGGGATGAATGCTTTGCAGGACTAGACAACGGTCTAGATGATGTAGAGGTAAACTCTTACAACTCTAACTCATCAAATGATATCGACCTGGATCAGGAAATAGAAGACCAAGATGAATATTCATGGGATGAAGTTAATGAAATGTTCAAGAGCTACTCAAGTATCAAGAGACTTTTCAGAGAAGTTGTTGAAGAAAATGACAGATTGAAGAAAACTGAAGAGATATTGAGTAAAGCAAACACTAAATTTGTTGCTAACATCAATATTCTGGAAGAACAGATCAAGAGCAAAGACAGTGAGATTCATTCCTTGAACTCAAAAGTCAAAGATCTTATAAATAGGAATAACATTGCTGAAGAGAAGATCAAGAAAGGAAAAGAAATGATCTACAAGAGTGATGAACGTGCTAAACTGCTAATTAACATGCAGCAAAAGGGCACCTCTGGATTAGGATATCCAGGTCACACAGAAAAAGCAGCAGGTCCAATGAAATTCGTACCAGAAAGAAGACAGATACCAGATCAAGTAATAAACTTGAAAAATAAGAAAGATCTTCCCCAGAAGATGATGGTTAAACAAGCTGGTAACAGACAATATCATCAAATCAAAGGACATCCTGCTAACTACACTGAATCTAAACAACAGCCCAAAAATAAAGTCAACAGGACATCACAGAAGAAAGCAGAAAGCAAAGGATCAGAGAGATACCATCCATCTGTTCTTCACTCAAAGTCCATTGTTGATGAGAATGGGAATATCATCACCAGCTACATTACTGTTCCGAATTTAAAGCTATTCTGGATTCAAAAAGGGATCTTTGCTAATAACCAAGCACCCAGACAATAAAGGGTAGCTAAATCTATTTAATTGCAGGACCAGAAGGCTGCAAGAAGAAGCAAGATTGCAAAAGGATCAATCTGGATAATTGATAGTGGCTGTTCAAAACACATGACATGTGACAAAAACCTACTATCAGACTACATAGAGAAACCAGGACCTCATGTCACTTTTGGATGTAATTCAAAAGGATATACCAGAGGATATGGAAACATAAAAGTTGGCAAGACCACCATCTCAAATGTTTCATATGTTGAAGGTCTTAGCCACAATCTGTTTTCTGTAAGTCAGTTCTGCACCAATGGTAATCAGATCATTTTCAATGCTAACAATTGTTTGGTGAAGAACAAGGAAGGAGATGAGGTACTCCTTACCGGAATATTGCAGGATAGACTATATATTGTGCAATGGAACAACCAGATAGAGACCTGTCTGGTCACTAAGACAGTGTCAGAAACTAGCTGGCTATGGCATAAAAGATTAAGCCATCTCAACTTCAAATCAATCAATAAGATTGCACGAGAGAAACTAGTTGAAGGATTGCCAGAACAAGTCTATGACAAAAATCACATCTGTGAAGCATGTCAAGCTGGAAAGCAAACCAGAACATCCTTTTCAAGCAAGTCTGCCCAGAGCTCAACCAGAATACTAGAGTTACTACATTTAGACTTATTTGGACCCATTAAACCATTAAGTATAAATGGTAGGAAATATACTCTAGTCATCATTGATGATTATTCAAGATTTACTTGGGTAATATTCTTGTATAAGAAGAACGAAACTCTGGAGAAGCTGCCAAACTTTCTCAACAAGATCACCAAGAAAAAGGAAGTTTCTGTTACCACCATCAGAACAGATCGTGGAACAGAGTTCCTAAACCAGAAGGTTGAGGAATACTGCAACCAGATGGGAATCACTCACCAGACATCTGCTGCAAGAACTCCTCAACAGAATGGAGTAGTTGAGAGAAGAAACAGATCATTAAAAGAAGCAGCTCGTACTATGCTAAATGCAACCAGATTACCAAAGAAATTTTGGGCAGAAGCCATCTATACAGCATGCTACACACAGAACAGATCAGTTGTTACAATCAGACATGGGAAGACACCCTACGAGATATGGAACAACAGAAAACCCAGGATTCATTATTTTCGTTCTTTTGGCTGTCAGTGTTACATTCACAATAATGGGAAATCTCAGTTGAAAACTTTTGATAGCAAAGCTGATACAGGAATATTCTTAGGATATTCTGATGTTAGCAAAGCTTACAGGGTTTTTAACCAGAGGACTCACATTGTGGAAGTAACACCTCATATTGTTTTTGATGAATCTGTTATTAGTGACAGAGACCTAGATGCTGATCAAACACCAGAACAAGACCAGAACAAAAACCAGAAAGTAATCCAGAACAAGAACCAGAAAGCAAAAGAGATTCTGTTAGAAGATATTCTAATCTGGAATACATCAGAAGAGAATGAAGTTGAAGTTCCAACCAGTGCTGAAGCATTAAGCCTGCAGCAAGGGGGAACAGAACAGACAACCTTAACTACACCAGAAGACAATCAGCCAGAAGGAGGAAACTATACTAATGAGCCAGAACCAGATCAATCCGAAGAATCAAGAGATTCAAATGGTTGGAATAATGATCAAGAGGAACCAGAAACTGAAAATCCTTTTCAAACTTCTCATCCAGAATTTGAGGACCCAGCAAGTGAACCAGAACCAGAGATATCAGAAGAGGAGATATCTAGCAGAAGGAAATGGATTCAAGAAAATCATCCTTCTGAACAGATTGTTGGGAACCCAACAGATAGAGTGAGAACCAGAAGAATGCATGGAGAAAGTGCACTTCTCAGCTGTTATCTATCACGTGTTGAACCTTCTGACACCTATGAAGCACTTAGAGATGCAGACTGGGTCATAGCAATGCAAGAAGAACTCAATGAGTTCAAGAGAAACCAAGTCTGGTATATGGTAGACAGACCAAAACATCAAGGAGTAATAGGTGTGAAATGGGTATTCAAAAACAAACGAGATGAGAATGGAGAAGTAGTTAGAAACAAGGCTAGACTAGTCGCAAAGGGATACAATCAACAGGAAGGTATCGACTTTGATGAGACCTTTGCACCAGTGGCCAGATTGGAAGCAATTAGGCTATTTCTAGCATATGCTGCATACAAGAGATTCAAAGTATACCAAATGGATGTTAAAAGTGCATTCCTTAATGGCATACTTGAAGAAGAAGTGTATGTTGAGCAACCACCTGGTTTTGAAGAAGAAAATCCTGACCAGAGAGTATACAGACTAGCTAAAGCTGTCTATGGGTTAAAACAGGCACCCAGAGCGTGGTATGAAACATTATCAACATTCCTACTGGAATCAGGCTTCAGAAGAGGTTCTGTTGACAAGACACTGTTTGTCATCAAAGTCAAAGAACACATTCTGTTGGTCCAGATATATGTTGATGACATAATCTTTGGATCACAATCTCCCTATCTATGTGACAAATTTGGAGAACTAATGAAGAACAAATATCAAATGTCCATGATGGGTGAGATGAATTTCTTTTTAGGTCTGCAGGTAAAACAGTTATCAGATGGTATCTTTGTTAATCAAGCAAAGTACATCAACGATCTGCTAGTCAAGTTTGGAATGAAAGACAGCAGAGAAGTAAAAATTCCTATGCAATCAAATGGAAAAATAGATCCAGATCCAGAAGGAAAACCAGCTAATATTACTCAATATAGAGGAATTATTGGCTCTCTGCTATACCTTACAGCAAGCCGTCCAGATATCACATATGCAGTTGGAGTTTGCGCCAGATATCAAGCCAATCCTAAAGAATCACACATGGAAGCTGCCAAGAAGATACTTAGATATCTTAAGGGAACAGCTAACATTGGTCTCTGGTATCCACAAGATGATAACTTTGAGCTTACAGGCTATTCTGATTCAGATTTTGCAGGATGCAAATTGGACAGAAAGTCTACCTCTGGAACGTGTCAATTTCTTGGAAACAAGTTGATATCTTGGTTTTCAAAGAAACAGACATCTGTTGCTACATCAACCACAGAAGCAGAATATATGGCTGCTGGAAGCTGTTGTGCACAGATACTATGGTTGAAGCAGCAACTAAGAGACTATGAGATTGATGTGAAGGAGATACCTATATTTTGTGACAGCTCAAGCGCTATAGCCATAACACAGAATCCAGTACTCCACACAAGATGCAAACATGTCGATGTGAGACATCATTTTATTAGAGACCATGTAGAGAGAAAGCACATCAAGATCGAGAAGATTCATACAGACATCCAACGTGCTGATATCTTAACTAAAGCTTTACCAGAAGAAAGATTTAAGATGCTATGTGGAAAACTTGGATTACTCAGTCTGGATGAAGAATACCAGAAAGTTACCAGATAGCAATTACCAGAAGAGTACCAGATAGCCAAGACCAGAAAGTCACCAGATAGCTAAGACCAGAAAGCTAATTACAAGAACGACAGAAAGCTCAGTTGAAATAAAATACACGTGGCATAATTTTCTCCATTAATTGACGAAAAAGCCATGTGAAAATTATTTCCTAAATGCTAAGTCAAGGGGGAACTTTTAAGGAAATTGAAGCGTCAAGATAAAAGACGTCACTCTCCTAGGTTACAGGACTGTAAAAGATATTTTTACCCTAGATTTAATAAATCTTCTATTTTCGTCATGATTAGCACAACCTTGGGAACTGGGATCGAGGAAATCCCTGCAAGAAACAGGAAAAGGAAAGTTGCCAAAAGTAAGAGATACGCACACGCTCGCATATAGACCCTAGGATCTAGAGCGTCCATCTCACGCAAGGATAGGCGGCATAACAATTCATTGAAGCGGGAAAATCTGAAAAGGGAGAAAATCTTTCAACTCTTCGAATTACTTACAGTTTTATTTAATTATTTTTGTTATATATGTGCGATATCTTCTCTAAACTGTTCACCTTCACTTTCATCGCACTGAGCACTCTCAAAATTCTAAGCACTTAAGCATTTCAAAATTCTCTGCAACTCTTCTCAAAAACTTCTTTGCGTTTGACTATGGCACCACCAACTTCACTCTTTCTGCAACACGTAGCTGAGGTTCAGAAGTTTCTCTCACCTGAACCTTATGCCGTTCTTGAAACTCATGGTTTTCGAAAGCTCGATGAAATCTTTGCCATAGTTTCACGCTGCAAAGGTTTTTCGTTTGATCAAAACTTCTTTGTTTTATGCTTTTCATTGTGTCTCTTTGATCTATGAACTGCTATTCTTACCGTATTTGTGCTAATATCTATGTTTGTTCATATAAACTGATGAAAATGTATTTGCTTGTGTGAATGTTCTTTTGATATAAGGTTTCTGCAACATCGTCGCCTCACATCCCAAGATGTTTCTGGCAAAGCAAGTGGCTTCTCTCTATTTGACATGGCAAAATGACAAGCATGGTTTTGAAGCCAATGTCTTGATGCCGATTGGGGATAGAACAAGTAAAACTCCCTACAACGTGATAGAGATGATTAACCAAGCTTATAGGCTGAAGGATGAAGGTTTATCCTTGGAAGAGATCACTTCTGCACAATTGCAAGAAGCAGTGGAAATGGTAATGGTGATACCGATAAAGTATACTGGAAGGATGTTCCAGAGATCTCTGCTTCAACCTGGATACAAGTTGCTCCTTGAACTGGTTCAAAGGATTTTCCTGAATCACAGTGGAACATATGACCAAGTAACCCCTGAGAAGTTCAGAATCCTCACTGCCATTGTTCTGAATCTTCGAGTGAACTGGAGCAGGATTCTATTTGAACTCATGGCCAAAGAAGCAAAGCTGGTCACCTATACTAAAGACAGCAGAGGCAGAGGCACTTCTGTGGAAGTTAAGAGGAATCTGCGACACTCCACAAAGATCAGCTTGATGATTGAGAGGTTTTTCAAGCAGAAAATCTGGGATGACGCTGAGGAATACAACATCCACCACTCTATTCCCAAGGACCAACACCAGTTGGAAATGTCTCTGGGACTAGCACCACAATTCTTCAACAAGATACCAGACGAGGTACACCGTGTTGCTGCACTGGAAATGGGTAGTTCCAACCCTACTTGGGTTCCACCTACTAAAGGTGTGGAGAAGAAGAAGGAGAAGGTAGTCAAGGAAAAGGCAGCCAGAAAGTGAGGCAGTTCTGTGGAGACAGAAACTTCTGCCTCCCTGCCAAAACAGAAGAAGAGAAGACTTCAGAAAGTGCAGGAACCATCACCACCAGCAGCAGCAACAGAGGAACAATCTGATATGCCAGAACATGAAGCAGAAACCACACCAGCAGCAACAGAACAACCAGAAACTCCAACAGCAGAACATACAGAGGAGATGCAACCAGAAACAAGCCAGAAAGACTTCTCTCCCGCCAGAACAGCTACACCTTCTCCACCTCGGATGGAAAGGATCAGCGAGGATGATGAGGAAGGATCATCTGCTGATGAAGCCGAAGAAAGGAAACAACAAGCAGAAAGTGTTATCAACTTGCTGGAAAATGAAGCCAAACACTCTGTGCTTCAAGAATTTCCTGGAATTCACTTGCTCCCAGAAAGCTTAGGAGCAGCAACACGCGTCAAATTTTACTTGCTGGTCAAGGACAGCGAGTATTATATATTTGATGCATTGCTTCAACTCAAAACAATCGATGACTTAAAGAAGGAAGAAGCAACACTGCTGAGTCTACTACAAGTCTCCACCGTCCAAGACATTCGAACAGAATACAAACAGCTCATCTCTGACATCATGAAACAAGAAGCAGAGAGCTTGAACATTAATCTGGAGACAACACCTTCTGCAGCTCAAGAGGCTTCTCCAACAGACCACCAATCATCACCAGCAGCAGCACAGACTCAGAAGCAGCCTACGAAGAAACCACCTGTCATCGACCTTGATCTAAGTGATGACGAACCAGTGGGCCAGCACATTGGCGGAGAACCCAGCGATGAAATCTACACACATGGTGCTGCACAGAAGCTGAAGAAACACGTTAACTTCTATACCATGGAAGAACTTTTGGAACGAGAGCCCAACACATTCAACAATTATCAACTCGACAATCTCATTACTCTTAGAGTTGAAGACCACATGACTGATGTCTGCAACTCCATACAAGAGAAGGCCACTCGGATCCTCTCTGATTTTAATCAGCATCAGAAGGATTATGTAAATGACATGGACAAGGACCTCAGAAGCAAAATCAGAAAGATCAGGGATGATCTGAACAAGAAGATGGATGATGATAGAGCAGCAACTGAAGCAGGTCAAGCCAAGATCAATCTCCGTCTAACTGGAATAGACGAAAAAGCAGAAAAGGCCACTGCCTTGCTTGCTGACCTGCTGGCTAAACAAAATGAATCAATCAGTGCTGCTGTTGAACAGAAAGGAAATACACTCGCTGCTCAACTCAAAGAAGACACTGACCTGTCCATCCACTCCCATCTAGCTCTTTTTGAAAAAGAGAAATTTGTGGAGCTGATGCGGAAAAACCAGGTTGCTGTCTTAAATGATCTCCTCTATCCAAACCCAGAAGAGGTTGAGCAACAGAACAACCGTCTTGCTGCTGTAGAAGACCTTCAAGAAACCTATGACAAGACTTTGTCAATCATGAACAGCAGGCTCGAGCAGAAACTCAATGACACTGACCAGACAGTTAATTTTCTGCTCGGGTTCAAAACAAATGCTGAACAGCAGATGGCACAAATGACTGAGGAGATTACCTCTTTGCGTACACTCATCAATACCCTATTTGATGATGTCAAAAAGGGGGAAATCTCTGGAGGAAAGGGAGGTAAAAGCAGCAAAGGCTTAACAGAAGCAACAGATGCTGGAACAGAAACACCAGCACAAGAAGTATCTGTACCAGCAACTCAACCCAGATCAACCACACCTCCAAGACCTGATCCTACCCTTCTAGGATCAGAACCAGCTCAAACTACATCTCACACCCCCAAAGACAAAGGCAAGAAGCCTATAGATGAAGGGAACCAGATAGCAGAGTTGCTGCTTTTTGGAGTGAGCATGGATCAAGCCTGTGATCCAATGTTCAGAGCGCAGTTCTACAAGGAACAGGCAGAGAGGGAGAGGAAACTGGCTGCCCAGGAGGCTAAAGAGAAATCCTTCCAAACTCCCTTCTCTTCGCCCTCATCAACAGAGCGCTCACAGCAACAATCATCTGCTTCTACAACTCAATCCAAGAAAAAGAAGAAGAAGCAAGCCTTCTCCTGGAACTTATCTCTAAAGAAACAGACACCCACAGATACTTGGGTTCCAGAAGGAGATCAAGCAGACTGGGAAAAGGTCAAACAGGGCTTTATTCTGAACAGATACTTCCTGAAAGAGCCCACATATTCAGAGTCTATCCCAGATGAAGACTTCAACCGCTACTTAGAGAATTTCAGTGATCAAGAACTTATTCAACGAATCAGAACAGCAGCAGCTGACGCCAAAATCCAGCTGAAGGCACCAGAGAAAGAATTCATGATCTGCCCAACTATACCAGGCAGTAATCTTCCAGACAAGACTTACATTCTGAATTACATCAACCAGCTGGCCAAGATCAAAGGATACAAAATAGATAATCATGATCCTAACTATGCCAGAGTTAGAGATGGGATCTATGAAAGCATCCAGCTGGTATCTGATGCACAGAGGGAAAAGATGAAGAAGGGAGGAGCAGCAAGATGGTTTTCTTAGATAGATTTTTGTATCTTCTGCTTTTGTCTCTCCGTTATATCTGTTGATCTTTTGTACTCATCAATTCATACATCAATGAATTTGGAGTTCTCTTATCTCTCTGTTATTTACTGTTATTTATCTTAAATAACAATTAATCTATCTGTCCAGAACATGATACAAGTTACATTGTTTTCTCTGACTAAGTGTGGTTTTGACATCATCAAAAAGGGGGAAATTGTTGGGAACCCCATAAAATATTCTAAGTTTTGATGATGCTTTTTCAAAAACACACTTGGTATTATACATGTTCTGTACCTTTTTGATTTCAGCATAACAGATAGTCGAAGCTGGTTCAAACAGAACGATAGAAGAAGTCTCAAGACAGAAGGCTAAACCAGAGAGTCTCAAAACCAGCAAGTCTCAAGACAGAATGCTAAACCAGAGAGTCTCAAAACCAGCAAGTCTCAAGACAGAATGTTAAACCAGAGAGTCTCAAAACCAGCAAGTCTCAAGACAGAATGCTAAACCAGAGAGTCACAAACCAGAAGTCTCAAAATGAAGCTAGTCAACTTTAACAGAAAGTTGAACCAGAAAAGTTTCAACCAGAAAGATGGAAGATGCCTCGAACAGAAAGTGGTTAACAAACGCTCAAACAGAAAGTACTTCAACCAGAAAGTGATTAACGAATGATCAACCAGAAAGCTCCTCAACCAGAAAGTGTCTAAGACAATATCCAACCAGAAGGACACTAGACCAGAGAGGACACAACCAGAAGGTTTGAAGCAAAACAGAAAGAGCAGAACCAAACCTGTCCATAAAGCATTAAAGACCTTCCATCGAAGAAATAGAAACTGAATCACTGATTGATATGAAGAAGGAAAGCAATCACAGATGATCTGCTTACCATTCATGAAAGATTCAATCAACAACTCTACAAGAAAATAAGAGATATGATTGATTGGCAATTAACAAATCAAATCACGCCAATCAACAAACGGCTAGAATTTCAAATTCAGAGCCTATATATGTTTGAAGATTTAAAGTCTGAAAGATAAGATATACAGCGCTATACTGCAAAAATTCTCAAGCATCCTATCTCCATATCAGACTTAAGCTTCAACCTGTTCGTGACAGTAATCACACCAACTCACCTCGATTCAAGTCTGTCTTATCGAGAGAAGAAGGAGATCTTTACTAGCTAGTAGTTTTCTAGTGGATTAACGTGAAGATAGCCTGTTTACAGTAGTTTTCTGTAAGTTGTAAAGGGACACGACCCTTATTCGTGCATAAGTTTCAATAAGGTTTTGTAATTGGAACTTGTGGCTCGTTCTCAGCGAGGTTAAATAAGAAGAGTATCCTAGTAGTGGATATCTAATCCAGTTTGGATTAGACCGTGGACGTAGGGGGTTTCCCGAACCACGTAAAAATAACTGTGTCATTTAAATTCCGCATTTTAATATTCAGTTGTTTTTATTCTGCATCTATCATACTCATTCAAATCTGCATTCTTAATCAACCTCTAAATACTCGATTAAGTTTTCAAAAGGTTTTCTTAACAAGAGCACCGACTAAGTCCACCATTATTCCACACACAATACATTGCTGGAATTTAAGTTCACGCTTACTTTCTGCTGTGTATATCTCACTTGAGAGAGTCTATTTGGATAGAATCTAATCGATTAGAAAATCAATTCATTCTATCACCTTGAGCAATCTGTAATTCAGAAAGCTTACATCTCTCTGATTGAATCAGTCAAGTAAACTGAAAAGTTTGCATTTGGTGTATTCCCCCCCCATACACCAAACCTTGCTCTTTCGGGACCAACAAACGATCTTGTCATCACTTTCAAAAAGGAGAATCAAAGATGGAGGTACAACGAGATTGACAGCGAGCTGTCATGACTTCAAAGTCAAGCTGCTCCTCACAATAGCTACGGTGGACTGCCGACATACCTAAATTTGTCACAAGTCAACCACTCAACGTATTGTCACATCAAAAACATACTTTAAGGAATGATGTACAAGAAATTCAAAAGTCCTGTACGGTGAATCATCTCCAGTATGGCAATGCATTGGGAAATCTCGTGAATGGTGGTAATCACTCTCATTTGGCAGCGTGTGTCTCAACATCACTGACATGCATTTAATGCAGCCATTAATGCGTTGAAAAAGGATACCTTCGTCTCCAACGGATAGTTTCTTCAAAGAGGCTATATATACCACATTCACTTCCAGAAAGAAGTACGAGAATTCAAGCTATTATCCTGCTATTACTCTGCAAAAATCTTCAAGCTCTCATTGCTTAAAACACTTCCAACCATCAAGAATTCTCTGTAGGGTTTACTGTTTTGAAGATTTACTTTCTGGAAATCTATTGTTTACAAAAATCAAGTTAGGATCTAGTTTTGATCCAGAAATTGTAAGATTTAGATTGTAGTTCTTCAATCTAAGAAGTGTAATCTCAAGTTGTTATCTAGTTTTGATAAAACTTGAGGCTCGTACTCAACTAGTAAAAAGAAAGGAGACATAGTAAATTCCGATCTAGTTTTGATCGAGCCGTGGACGTAGGGAAAGTTTATCCCGAACCACGTTAAATTCTTTGTGTTCTTACTTTTTGTTTTACTTTATTATCATCTCCTTCATACTCTTGCATTTAAATCTTGGTTGATAATTTCTCCAAGAAAGAAAACGTTTCTCACATTAAAAGAGCATTAACCACCATATTCCGCACACAACTTTAATCAAATTTAAATCTGTGTTTATCAATCTTGATTATTGTTCTTCACACATAAGGTATTATTTGAGTAAGACTAAATCTTCCTGACAAGAAGATTTGTTTTACTACTCCAAGCTATCTTAGTTGTTAAGTGAGCTTAAGCCTTATATTTAAGTTTTGAACAAGAAAACCTTAAAAGTTTGAATTGGTGTATTCCCCCCCCCCCCCCCAATACACCAATCTAGCTCTTTCGGGACCAACAAGTGGTATCAGAGCAGTGGTCCATATTGACCATTGTTTCTAATTCACAGGAAATTATCTCTGTGTGGTCATCTTGGATAGATCTTGAAAACGTTTTCACAGCATAGTGCATCTGCATTTATCTAACCATCTACCTTTAAGTCATGGAAGGACAAATGGCTAGAGCTTGTGAAGATTTCTCAATTGCTGGATATGAGGATTGGAGCTTCAAACTGGAAATGTGTCTTAGAGCTCATCACATCAAAATGTGGTCCGTCATCACAAATGGGCCTATCAAAATCATTTACAAACATTCAGCAGAGATAAAAGATGGAACCGGACCCACACCCACTGTTGAGTTAGTCGAAAAAGAAAAAGACATGGATGATTACACAACGGAGGAAAAGAAAGAAGCGAGTCTAGACGACTATGCAAAAGGACTGATTTCAAGCACTGTTAGAGGAATCTACTTGGCCAAAATCCGACGTCTCAAAACAGTTAAAGAGATGTGGGACGTGCTGCGAGAAATAAGCATGGGATCCGACGTAATTCAAGAAAACAAGCTGTCCATAGCTTGCAACAAATACGAAGAATTTAAGATGAAGCAGGGAGAAACCATTGCCCAAATGAAGAACAGATTCACTGAAATCCTAATTGAGATCGATGCAATAGACAAAGACAAGTATACCCAACGCGAAAAGAATCTCAAAATCATTCGCGCTCTACCTGCCAGTTGGGAGATATATTCTGCAATGCATCTCATGATGCCTGAGTTCAATTCTCTTACTATTGATGCCTTGTTTGATTTACTAACAGGCAATGAGTACGAAATCAATCGTATTCATGGTCATTCTTCTTCAAGCAAACCATCTCTTACAGGAACTAAGGAAAAAGAAACTGCATTCAAGGCAAAGCAAAAAGAAAAGGAGGTGGAAAAAAAATCCCCACCAACCGTGATAGTAAAAGACTCATCTAGTTCGGATGATGAAAACTACACCACCAAGAACTACTTCGAGGAATACTCACTCATGGCCCAAAGATTCCAGAAGATGGAACTTAGGGCAAACAGATATAAACGTCTCTATAAAGACAACAACAAAAATTTCAAAGGAAGAGATCGATCTGGAGATCGACCTGAGAAAAGGAATGAGGTAAAATCTACCTCATATGTTAAAGCTGACTTATCTGAATTTTCCTGTTTTAAATGTGGTAGGAAAGGTCATTTCAAAACAGACTGCCCCGATATCTCCAAGGCAGAAAGAGAAGAGCTCAGAAGCACAACATAAAGCCATGCTTGCTGAAGAACAAGCTGCTCCAAGTACATTAACCGACAGTTCGTCTGAGAACGATGAAGCCTTTATAGCAAATGAACTGGATCTTGAATGGGATGAATGTCTCATGGGTCATGACAACGGACTTGACAATAATGAGGATAGAAGATCGATAAGAAGAAAGCGCACAGCTCGGGGTGCAGTATGGATACTTGACAGCGGATGTTCCAAACATATGACATGCAACAAGGAAATGTTATCCAACTACAAGGAAAGCAATGGACCAATTGTAACTTTTGGAGGGGACTCAAAAGGATATACAAGAGGTTATGGCGATCTCCATGTTGGTAACACAATTATTCAGAATGTATCTTATGTTGAAGGTCTAAATCACAATCTATTCTCTATTAGCCAATTTTGTGCTACTAACAAGAGAGTAGAATTTACTGCTAACAAATGTCTTGTCAAGAACATAGAAGGAGAAGAAATTCTTCTTACTGAAATTTTGCAGGACAGGTTGTATATTGTACAATGGAATGATCAAACTGAAACCTGTCTAGTAACAAAATCAAGTATTGAAACCAGCTGGCTATGACACAAACGATTGAGCCACCTAAATTTCAAATCAATCAACAAGCTGGTGAAAAACAACCTGGTTGAAGGTCTACCTACTCAAATCTATGACAAAGACCATGTATGTGAAGCTTGCCAAGCAGGAAAACAAACAAGAGCATCATTTCTTACAAAGGCAGCCCACTCCACGTCTAGAATCTTGGAACTTCTACATTTGGATCTTTTTGGACCTGTATCTCCATTAAGTGTAAACGGTAGAAAGTATACTCTTGTTGTTATTGATGACTTCTCTAGATTTACTTGGGTTGTTTTTATGTTCAAGAAAAAGGAAACTCTAGAGAAACTACCTGATCTTCTCAACAAACTTACAAATTAAAAGGAGTCATCCATCATCACCATTCGATCTGATCGTGGAACCGAATTCATCAATCATATGATTGAAGGATACTGCTCAAAAATGGGAATTCAACATCAAACTTAAGCAGCTCGAACACCACAACAAAATGGGATTGTGGAGAGACGTAACAGATCGCTCAAAGAGGCTGCCCGAACTATGTTAAATGAAATCAATCTCCCAAAGAAGTTCTGGGCAGAAGCAGTCAACACCGCCTGCTACACTCAAAATCGATCTGTCATCAAACAACGCCACGGGAAAACACCTTATGAGCTGTGGAACAACAGAAAACCTCGAATCTCCTACTTTAGATAATTTGGTTGTAATGTTACATTCACAACAATGGGAAAACTCAATTAAAAACCTTTGATAGTAAAAGTGATCAAGGAATATTTTTAGGATATTCTGAAATCAGTAAAGCTTATAGGGTTTTTAATAAGAAAACTCACGTTGTGGAAGTAACCCCACATGTTGTTTTTGATGAATCTAATTTTGAAGTCTCAGGGACAGATAGCTTCTCCTCTTCAAAAGATGATCTCTCTCACTCAACATTGAGAAGCTCCACAGATAGACTCATCGACGACATTCTATTATGGAGTCCACGAAGAGATGAAGATGAAGAAACAAACAATCAACCAACTGTGGAAGAGCCACAGCAAGGGGGAACAGATGAAGGGGGAACCTCACATGAATGTTCTCAACCATCTGTTGATGAACAAAACACTCAATCTCCCACTCCCTCAACTCAATAACCATCTGTTCAAACTTTGGTAAATGAAGTATCAAATATTAATTTAAATACTGACGATCTCATTAATGTGCCTATCATAGATTATCCCGAATTTGAGAATCCACCCGATGAAATAGAAATCGAAGTATCTGAGGATGAAATGAAAAGGCGAAGAAAATGGATAGATAGCCATCCATCCGATCTCATTATTGGGAACCCGACGGATAAAGTCAAAACGAGATGCATGCATGGAGAAAGCGCATTACTAAGCTGCTATCTTGCTCACACCGAACCAAAGGACATCGAAGAAGCATTGCGAAGTACAGATTGGATAAATGCCATGCAAGAAGAACTAAATGAATTCAAGAGAAATGATGTATGGTACTTGGTAGATCGACCGAAACATCAAGGTGTTATAGGAGTCAAATGAATATTCAAGAATAAAAGAGATGAAACAGGCGAAGTGGTAAGAAACAAAGCAAGACTAGTCGCCAAGGGATATTGTCAACAAGAAGGAATTGACTTTGATGAAACCTTCGCACCCGTGGCACGACTAGAAGCTATCAGATTGTTTCTTGCTTATGCAGCCTTTCAACGTTTCAAAGTATTCCAGATGGATGTAAAAAGTGCATTTCTAAATGGCATTCTGGAAGAAGAAGTCTATTTGGAACAACCACCTGGGTTTGAAGTTGAAGATGAAAACAAGGTGTACAGATTAGCAAAAGCAGTATATGGACTAAAACAAGCTCCTCGAGCTTGGTATGAAACATTGTCCACATTCCTTCTTCAATCGGGGTTCAAGCGAGGATCAGTAGACAAGACACTATTCACCATCAAAGTCAAAGACTATATCCTTCTAGTCCAAATTTATGTTGATGATATCATTTTTGGATCCAAATCTGAATTCCTTTGTAACAAATTTAGCAAGTTAATGCAGGACAAGTACAAAATGTCAATGATGGGAGAGATGAACTTCTTCTTAGGTTTACAAGTCAAATAATCTGCTGATGGGATCCTAATCAATCAATCCAAATATATCAACGATCTCATCACAAAGTTTGGAGTTAAAGATTGCAAACCAGCAAAAATCCCTATGCAAACTAATGGACAGATTGGTCCTGATGTACTTGGGAAGACAACTGATATAAAACAGTATCGTGGTATTATCGGATCACTTTTGTATCTAACTGTTAGTCGACTTGATATTACTTTTGTTGTTGGTGTTTGTGTTGGATATCAAGCGTGTCCACGTGAATCCCACTTGGAAGCAGTCAAAAGAATATTGCGTTACCTCAAAGGAACCATTGAAATAGGTTTATGGTATCCTTGTGATGATAATTTTTAATTAACTGGTTACTCTGATTCTGATTATGCAGATTGCAAGCTTGATAGTGTTGGTCCCGAAAGAGCTAGATTGGTGTATGGGGGGGGTGGGGGAATACACCAATTAAAACTTTTTAGGTTTTCTTGTTCAAAGCTTAAATATAAGGCTTTAGCACTCTTAATAATAAAGATAGCTTGGAGTAGTAAAACAAATCTTCTTGTCAGAAAGATTTAGTCTCACTCAAATAATACCTTATGTGTGAAGAACAATAATCAAGAATGATAAACACAGATTTAAACTTGATTAGAGTAGTGTGCGGAATATGGTGGTTAATGCTCTTTTTAATGTGAAAAACGTTTTCTACTCTCAGAGAAATTATCAACCAAGATTTAAATGCAAGAGTATGAAGAAGATGATAATAAAGTAAAACAGAAAGTAAGAACACAAAGTATTTAACGTGGTTCGGGATAAACTTTCCCTACGTCCACGGCTCGATTAAATCTAGATCGAAATCTACTAAGTCTCCTTTCTTTTTACTCGTTGAGCACGAACCTCAAGTTTTATCAAAACTAGATAATAACTTGAGATTACACTTCTTAGATTGAAGAACTACAATCTAAATCTTACAACTTCTGGATCAAAAACTAGATCCTAACTTGGGTTTAGTAAACAACAAATTTCCAGAAACAATCTTCAAAAGAATAGTGAAGCACTCAGAGAATTCTAGAGCTTGAAGGAGTGCTTTTAGAACTTTGAATATTTGAAGATATTTGAGCAGAGTTTGAGCTTTGTAATCGTGAATTCTCGTACTCGTTCCTGGAAGCTTTGTAATCATGAATTCTAGACGATGGTTCTCTTTTTCAACGCATTAATGGCTGCATTAAATGCATGACAGTGATGTTGAGACACGCGCTGCCAAAAGAGAGTGGTTACCACCTTTCACGCAATTTCCCAGTGTATTGCCATACTGGGAATGATACATAGTATAGGAGTTTTGATTTTCTTGTACTTCATTCCTTAAAGAGTGTCGTTGATGTGACAATACACGGAGTGGTTGACTTGTGACAAATTTAAGTATGTCGGCAGTCCACCGTTGTAATGGTGTAGATTATAACAGCTCGCTGTCTTTCGACAGATGCATATTGTTTCCTACAATATCTTCGAGACGAGCTGTCCACACTTTGTTAATTGGTTTGACTCCAAATTAACTTATACTTCTTAATCTTGACCTTTGGAGAAGTTTGAGTGAACAGATCGATTTTGAAATTACGATCTGTTGTTCATATGTCTCGCTGCTCCATAGTCTTTAGCTGTTCCATGAACTCTAGTTGTTCCATGAATTCTAGCTGTTCCATGAACTCTAGTTGTTCCATGAACTATAGCTGTTGACGAGCAGGTGCATATCGTTACCTACGATATTTGTCTCCAGCTGTTGATGATGATCTGATGTAGTGCAGCTCGTTGTTGCTCCAGTTTGCAAGACTTTCCTATACAGCTAGATAGACCGATGTAGAACTATTTTCTATCTGTTCTATTTACATTTGTAGCTGTTACGAATGCTAGGACTAGAGAGATAGATCACTATAAGTAAGTTTAAAAATTCAAACTTCCTTTCACAATTTTGATCTAGCAAAAAGCTATTC
>JAPKLX010002165.1:0-14984 GCA_026898415.1 Leonotis leonurus | reverse complement strand
CACGTACACATCTTCAAATTATTTGATGTAATTATTGTCAATCTAATTTTGTTTTAATATAATTTTGTATTTTTTTATTGGTATTTTGATGATATTCTGATTCAAAATATGTAAATTATTGTTCAGATGGACGGATGGAAGTACATAAACGTAAGGTACAATGGATGTTGGGAAGACAATGTGTATGTTGGCGGTAACGAATGGTCCACTCCTGTTACCATAGACCCTGCTCGGATTGAAGATCTTAGGTACAATATACGACACATGCTGCATGATATTGGAATGAGTACAAATTTTGAGATTTACCGGATATCTTCGTATGATGGTTGTAAACGTCGCATTTGTAATGATGATTCTTTGAATCTTTTGATCCGCGATGAGTGGAGTCCAGTGGTGTATGTGGATATTATTAACCAGACACATGATGTGGGATCCTCGAGTAGAGGTTATGATTTCATGGGGACTTTGGCCTATGATACGCAGCACTATAGTACTCAAAATGAAGATGATGATCCGTCTGGTTGGTTTGGTGCCATTAATATCGAAGAAGCTCCGTCTGGTACATGGCGGGCATGGCCGCAAGCTCCTATACAAGCTCCTGTGAATGAAGATGATGCTCCGTATGGTTCGGTGCATAGAGATTGTGAAGATGATGCTCCGTCTGGTTGGTTTGGTGCCAGTAATATCGAAGAAGTCAGGTACATGGCGGGCATGGCCGCAAGCTCCTATACGAGCTCCTGTGAATGAAGATGATGCTCCGTCTGGACCGGTGCATAGAGATTGTGTAGATGATGCTCCGTCTGTTTCGGTGCATAGAGATTTGGAAGATGATGACATCCACGAAATTAAGCATGTGGTTGTTTTGTTTACCCTGCTTGAACTGTCTGTTCTTCGGTAACACACAAAATTCTAGTGGGTCGGTTCTACGGGGCACTGTAGAATTCTGATACCAGAACCCTGCATCGAGCAAAAGCTTCCAGAACATGCCTGTGATACACGAGAGCTGCTCCATCCTCGCCATTTGTGCACTCTCTGGGCTTGTATACCAGGATGAGTCATAAAGATATGCTACCCAATCAATCAAGTAAACTCTAACAACGACCCACTGACGCTCCATACAACAAGGTATGATAATCTGTACACAAAAAAATATATTAATAAATAACAACATATTAAATTACGCTACGTCAAGTAGAAATATAAAATACTTACATCAGCAGCTCCCCACCATGGCACTGATGATGCCGACTGATTCACACATGTCACGTGGCCCGTCAAGTAGTCAGGCATCGTGAAGTTCTCAATCACGCTACGTAGTTCAGGTGGATTTCGCACACTTTGAACGGTAGTGTACATCAAGTGGCGGTAGGTGTTTGACAAGCTCACCTGCACACATTAATATAATTAGAAATTATAAGTCAGAAAATAATAGCAGACTTTGAATTAATTATAAGTTCAGCTTACAAAAAAATCCGAGGTCACCAGGATGGTGTTTCTCGCTGAAACACCTACAGACACGCCCTCCCGATCATGCAACCTACGCCTCAGATAGAAGAGATACAGATCCAAATACTACATGACACAAATTTCAAATTAAAATGGCTCCATTATTTAACTAATGATTGTATGTGCTGTTAATAACAATTATTAGTACATACCTCGGCCTCTAAATGCATAGACATGTTATGTATGTTGTTGAATTAAAGAGCCTCCATAACATGCCCGGTCTCAGGAATCCGTGCGTGTGCGTTCGATCCTTGTGCCAGAAAATTGAGATATCTCAATTGAAGATCTTGAGGGATGGGAGGTAACCCATCGGTTCTACGCTCAGCAGTGTACGGACTCTGTAAAACTGCGGCCTCCACACGTGTGCGAGCAGGCCTTGCAGGCCTCTGAGCATAGTGCTGACCCGGTTCATAAAGCTGAGGCGGATTTACCACTAAAAGAGGTGTGGCCTGTATAGGAAATATCTCCTCAACATCACTATCCGACCTCTCGGTGCGCTCGAAAGCTGATGATCGTGGCATATCGAAATGGTCTCCGAACGCTGAAGAATGCCCGATCTCGTGCACGGAATGACGGCCTCCAGAATATGAACTGTGCTCTTGCTCTCTTGGAGAGGACCACACCGGTGGAGCACTTGGGGGAGATGGTGCTCTTGGTGGAGATGGATCTCTCGGTGGCGATGGATCTCTCGGTGGAGATGGAACTGGAGCAGGAGATGGCCTACGATGTGGAGAATAGGCCGGACTATGTTGGGATCTAGAGCATCGAAATGAGTCTTTGAACTCGTCGAACCACTTCTTCAGAATTGGCAATAACTTGTTGTGTGATTTCTCAACCGCCCTTTCCGCGGCCGACTCAACAATCCGCTCCATCTGTTCGGGGGTAATCGTGTGCGATCCGTTACCGCCTCTATTCCCGCCAGAGCTACTACTAGAAGAGGAGGATGACGGCGGCCTAACCCGTTTCCCATCGTCTCGGCGCCTTTGAGTTGACGAAGAAGGCCCGCTCCGATCTGGACGAACATGAGGTGATGGGATCTCCCTCCTTGCACGTGTCACCGGTGGGTCAACATGAACGACCTCAGCATTGTCTGTCCGATGTGAGCGTCGTGGCGGCTGAATCCCCCGTCTCAATGCATTATACGGCGGTGCCCACAATATATTCAACACCTCCCGCCGATCCATACTCAACAGTGACTGATAATACCATGATAACTGCTCATCAACGCTGGCAGTCATCTCAGACACCTCAATCTGCAATAGAAAAGAAATTCTAATGTTAATTTTAATTCTTTTATGGGATATAAGATTAATTCATATTCATAAATATTAAAATTTACCTCGTCCATATGAAACATACGGTATATGACGTCAATTGGAATCCTGGAAATGAACCTCCAACGACAACATCGGGGCTGAATCTCCACATCACGCAATCGCCCAAATGTTTGACTCATCCATGGAAATACCTCGAGCATCCAGACATACAATGCCCATGACGGCCCGTACAGGTTGTACTTCACATTATTCGAGTTGATGTTGTTCAAATAATACCGCAGCCAAAGAAAGGATATAGCCCCCCACGGGAATATGCTGAACGCGGCTAGATTGTCTGCTAGCACCCACAGCCACGAGTCGATCTTGACGGTCGAATCAGCCCCACGCAAAAATAAGGCAGCAAAGAGCACGTGGGCCGCCTTAAGGTATAAATCACCGTCAGGATCTTCAACCGAGAGGTTCGTGAACGTCTTTAGTAAAGCTCCTCCTGTCGCGGAGGATCTGCCGCAAAACACATTATAAAGCTCGAGCTGCCCTAAGTCGTATGTAGGCCGTGTGTCGAAATCTGAATGGCCAAAGCGAAGACCGCTAATCAAGCAGTATTCCTCTACACCGAAACGGTACCGACCTCCATTCACAACGAAGAATAAACCTTCACCATTCGTGCAACCAAATACGAAAGCGCGCCGGAACACTTCTGTCCCGGTCTCCAGTCAATAAAATGACCGAAACATCCATCCATAAAACGCTGCAACAGAGGCTCACCTCCTACATGCCTTAATGTCTTGGAAATTGTTTCTAACATCGATTCCTTATAGTACGTGCTCGCTACTACAGACGAGTCCACAAGCTCAGGTCTCAAATACGGGATCTATTATTAATTATTCATAAAAATAAATCAATTAATACTTATCATTACTATATATAATTACAACGATGATGATATTAAACATGTTCAATTCGAATTGATTTGGTTTGGCGCACTTTGGATTTATAATTATCATTAATATATATAATTATAACTAAAACTCAAATCTCATAATTGGCGGGTTTGGTTTTGTTATGCCGATTTAGGTCGTGGCTTTTTCATTGGTTTTGTTGGCCACCTTCTTTTCATATTTTCTCTTATTTTATATTTCTCGGTCATGCAAGTCTTTCATACTATTTATTTCTTTTGGTATTTCCTCTTACTTTATTAGTTTTGAGTTATATATGGAGTCTTTAAAATCTCATGGAATGCATTTATAGACATATGTAAATATAATTTAACGGGCATTTTCTTTTATGGCATGCAATTGTGAAATATATTTAATGGTTACTATTACGTTTTATCGTTAAATATTTTAGGTATATCATACTATATATTTATAGAACAATATATATTGATTAATTACTCTTTATTGTGTTTAGAATAAGAGATGTTGATAAAATATAAAGTAAATAAGAATAGGTTGAACCACCAAATTAGAATCTGCAAGAAATTGACTCGAGGAATCATACATGCTGACCGTAGACTTTGAGACATGCATAATTTGAGCATCCTAAATAAGGAAGTATATAGAGCTTATTAAGGGATTTTAAATGGGATTACATAATTTCTATAATTATATAAAAAAACCACGATCTACGTGGAAATTGATGGTAGGCTGAATCCTTGTTCGTAATAAATCAAGCAGGTAAGTTGGATGATCCAAGTAGTTAGGTATTCTAAATAAAATTACAAACATTGTAGAACCTATAATTATAATTAAAAAACATTATATATTAACTATTTTTATTTTTTTTAAAAACCCGGACATAATTTGTAAAACCCGGTCGTCAGATATAAAAACCCGGTCGGTTTCGGTCAAGAACACAAACCGGCCGGGTTTTATATTTAGCATGCTATTTTTCCACTTTTTCAGATTATTATCATATAAGTTTTGAAATTTATATATTTTATTATGTTTTCCACCCGAGAAGTTATAATTATTCTTCTAGTTTTTAATAAACATCTAATTTGTTAAATTTTATAATTTTGCACACATCAATCTATTACACTATTTAACAATTTAATTTAGGATTAAATAATTAAATAATGATGAAATAAACACAATTTACAACTCAACTACTCAATTAATCATCACTTAATTAAAACTACACTTACAAAATTGGTTTGATATTGTTTTCTTGTTTACAAAAATTGTAGAACCTATAAATATAATTAAAAAAATTATATATTAAATATTTATATTTTTTTTCAAAAACCCGGTCGTCATTAGTTAAAATCCGGACGTACCTTATGAAAACCCGGTCGGTTTTGGTGAGAAACATAAACCGTCCGGGTTTTATGTGTTCTTCCATATTTTTAATTTTTTTTTACAAAATAACTATATTACATTTATTTAAGTTGAACAACATGAGTAATCAAATTTAATGTGTATACATATATTTTAATGATGATTATATATATCACATAATTATATATAATTATTTTTAGGTATATCCTACCCAATAGTGGTCTTTGCTTATTACTTTGTTTTATATACTATTTTCTTAGTCTCTTTGAATAGAAAAAATGTTAATTAGAGTCATTAGACTATGGACAATGTGTAACATTATTGAATAGTAAACGAATTGCATGATTCCGTCAATAGTAATTAACTCGACTTAATTCGTTTAATATAGCGACGAACATTTTATTCGTGAAGACTACCAACATGTTAATTACAGTCATTTTATAGCGAATAACATTTTTTCATGTTCTAATAATTACATCACAAAATTATATATATCACAAAATAACTATATTACATTTATTTACCAACATGAGTAATCAAATGAAGACTGCAAATATATTAACATGATAATCACATATAAACAAAAAACATGATAATCGACACTAAACATGTATTTAAAATCATTTAATAATAATCACATATAAATAACAATAAATACCTCTATTTATCAAATATAAATCATAATTAACATTTTCTTAAAAATACCTCATGTGCCATTGTTTTCCACGTGAAGTAAACAAAAAAGGTCGTTGCTCTCCCGCTTCTCCGGCCTAAATAATTAAATCAAACTTAAGTTTTAAAACATAAAATATGAAATTAATGTTTTTTACAATTATAGTTAACAATTTTGCAAACCGCGTTGAATTTGAACAATTTTTCGGCAAAACTTCTATCTCGAACTTAATTGTCCCGATTTCACAAAATCTGGAGACACAATTAATTGAAAAACTTAGGTCAACATGTATTTAAAAATATCAAACTACTAGAATGGCTGAAATTAATTTCATTTACCTGGAAATTGAAAAATGAAGAACTCCTCTTATTTTTGCAAAACCCGGTCTCTCTCTATTTTTAAAACCCGAAACAAAATGTACTCAAAACCCTATCACTCTCTCTTTTAAATAGCCCATTCTCTCTCTCTCGCATACATCTATCAGTGCATCAGTGCATGCATGTTTGAATTATTTTGCTTTGTTTTATTCACTACATACTCACATGGGGGGACACCAGGCAGCGTAATACACGGGGGAGTGCACCTGGCTGACGCGGGGGACCCACATAGCTGACACCATGGCTGACACCTTGTAATTAGGTCCATTTGACCGACAGCTGTAGGCAAGAGAGAGAGGGGGTAGAGATAGGCGTGTTACTGTAAGAGAGAGGGGGTTAGGTTTAAGGGCATTTTAGTCAATTTGGGTATTTTGGGTCTAACATTTACAAATAGGGCATTTTGTGGCTATATGTTACATAATAGCGTACTTTTGAGAAATCTCCCTATTCATAATATCCAAAAGTCATATCATTATGCGAACACGAGATTTTTCAATAATCCCAATTTGTTTAATGATTTATTTTCCTTTAAACATCTCAGAAAATGTGTTGAACATATTTGGGAAGAAGACGACCATTTCTTCCACAAATTGAATGTAAAGCTTACAAATTTGGGTCAGCCCTACGCACTTCTCCAGAGCCCGAAAAATGTGTTTGGAATTTGATTCCTACGCAGTTTTTATTGCTTTATTTTTTCTTTTAAAATTATATGTACACTATGCTATTGTATCACTAATTTAGGATTTGTTCAGTGGGGAAGAGTGTGTTTGTACAGATTGACTATATATATATATATATATAAAAGAAAATTATATGTGGTGTTTATAGGAAATACAGAAGTAAAGACAAAATTATAGCGATACATTAAGAAATATTAGGGTGTATTTTAAATTTAAATTTTTTATTGCAAATTAGTAGAGATATTTGTTATTTTTAATACTTTGTTTTTTTTTTGTGAATATAATTGGGATGTTCACATATTTTCAAGGTTCAAGGAGCAAATATGTAAATGCTGAAAAAGTCTTTGTGATTGATGTGTGGTTTTTATGATTTTGATTGAAATTTGTTCAGTTTTTCGACTCTTCGTATTTTATTATTTGAAAATTTTCTTCCTTTTTGGCAACGAATTTTATGAACTATGATTACTCGGCTGCATAATTTATTCCCATATTTTTGCTCAACTGAATGTGTTTCTATAAGTTCAAATAATTGTAATTGAATTACTGTGTCGGTGACTCCTACTGCACACATTCATTTATATTAGTATTTGTTATCTTTTATAATTCTTATGTAACAAACAAAAAATCATGACAGTCTGTGTGTGTCTGGACTATGATTCTCAAAGCTTGAGTAAAATCAGAAAATAGTTATTAAAGCTTCTTTATATAAATATATTGAAATTAATTTTATATTTTGTTCACATTCCTAAAATTATCATAATTTATAATTTATAAATAATTAAAATAGGTGAGACTGTTGGAGTGATAGGATCATGTGTCTCACGTTTCATAATTAATATTTTTAATTTCGATTTAATGTGCCTAATCAAATTTCAATTTCAATTTTATTTTAATGATGAATTCAGTTTTAATATGTCTAAATTTAATTTTATACATTATATCATGCTTCATCCCACTAAATAAGGTATATATAACTAATTTTTAATATTTAAAGTTATTTTTAATTGATTTTTAAAGTTCATAAATTTAAAATTATGGTATATAATTTTAAAATAAAAAAATCAAATAATTATTAATTATGATTGAATATATCATAACAAATTTTTATTGTTAAAATATATTAATTAAAAAAATAAATTTGATTTTTCATATGAAATGTGGAACACAAATATATGATACATGATCTCATCGGACAGTTGGAGAGAAAAACTATGGCATATCTCGATTTATTCTCCTCAGATCGTGTCATTTCCTACAATGATAATTCTCTTTCTCTCGAACTGACTTCTCTTCCTCCCTTATGCTTCTTTCTCTACTTACTGAATAAATATTATGATGTTGATTATGTTTTTTCCTTTTTTCACGATATTATTGATTAGGTTTGCTTATTCCGACATTTCATTGGAATTGTATATAGTTAGTCGATTGTGTATTGTGCCATTATTCAATTTGAAATATTATACATTTATTTTAAGGGTTTATGTTGTCTTCTTTATTTGTTTTGTAAACGGTAAACCTGTAGTCTTTTTTATGAGATGAGATCAAGTGTCTCATAATTATGTCTCACATTCATATTCTGTAACTAAATTTTAATTTATTTTTTATTTGAATTTTATATATTTGAATTTTATTTTACACATACCTAATATTATGGTTCATCTCACCCAAATAATATATATATTTAATTTTTTACATTTAATATCATTTTAATTGATTTCTATGATACATAAATTCAATAATAGCGTATATAGTTTAAAAAAAATATATATATTTTCAAATAATTGTTAAGTATTTTTTTTTTTGATTATGTACATGAAATGTATCACACGAATATGAGATGTAAAATCTCATCCCCATTTTTACAGTCTGGTCTTTATGACCCGAATATTGTCCATTTTAAGGGGCATTTGGATGAGATGGATTCATTGTTCCATTTTTGTGTTTCATGTTCATGTTCATAATTAAATTTATTATTTTTATTAATATTTAAAAAAATATTATAACATAATCAATCATAATTAACAAAAGTAAAATAAAATATATAAAATTAAAATATAATTTAATTATAAAATATAGAGCGTACAACATAAAAGTGAAACATTGAATATTACACATTACATACTACTATATTATTTTTCCGTGCAAGGGTAAAATTTCTAGTAATAAATATATATAATACTTGAATCTAAACAGTATTAACATAAAACTAAAACATATAATAAAAAGTAAAGTAAACAAATCATATAAAATATGAATGCGTAAACTTAAAAATTGAAATTGTTTGAATAAATTAATATTTTTAATATTTATTTTGTAATAGCCCGTAAAAATTTTTCCTACTAATCTTGTGTATCAGAAATATGCTCGAGAAAATTTCGTAATAAAATGCAAAGGATATCGATTAGTTAATCGATATTAGTAACTATCGTATTATATCTTTATTACTCATGCTAATTTTAGACAAATAATTGTTGAATTAAGATACTCTAGTTAGATACTAAGTAGTGTCTTAAAGATATTCTATAAAGAATAATAGTGTAATTACATCTTAATGAGATACATGTTAATTGGAATAAAATTTTTACCTTGATAAGGTAAGGAAGTATGGAAACATTGCATATACTTTACATTATTTTAAATGTTGTGTATTAATTTCGAACTATTGAAAAGAATGGCTTGATGCTTAAGAAGTACCTATACTTGTGGTTATGGTAATTAGTTAATATTAGAAGTGTTGTATGATATAAAATAAACACACGCCACATGTATATATATGTACTATAGCAGTGAGTAAGAAGAGAGAATCATATATATATTTATGTAACTTTGCTTTATAAGAAAGAAGAATGCAGTGGCTGACAGCCACTAAAGTTATATATAGCTATACGTGTACATTACTTAGTGCAGGAGAAATAGAAGTAGTAATGGTCCTTTACAGCTTTCACAAATGCATTTAGCTTGAGAACCAACAATATCTAAGTCTAAGATCTCCTACACACTCCTAGATACACTGTAAGCCAATGACTCTATAAGCATATTAATGCAAGTAAAGACAGAAATGGAAGCTGCAGCTGGGGAGAATAAGTCTGCAGGAATATAAGAGAATGGGATAGTTGCAGTTGCAGAAATACACCTTCACCTCTCCACCTTTCCATCGTCCAAACCTACATTACACATAAGTAAAGCATTAACTAACATACCTCTAAAGTCAAAATAGATTACAGAAGCCATGTCAATCAACATCTAATTAAATTGAGAATAGGTGAGTGGGAATAAGCAAATGAATTATAGTTCTCATGCAAGCAGGAGTCAGAAGACTTAAGTCCCTACTTATACATCTAGAAACCCATTAGACAAGAACCTTTAGTTCAGAAAGCAGTTCACTCACTCCCGGAATACTCAAGCAAACCCTCATCCACACAAGAAGCTTTTCAAGTCATCCTAACCCCAAGATTCTAAGGAGTCACTAAGGTAAATGGAAAGTTCTTAAGCATTCAGATAGTTCAGGTTCTAGTATTCGTTTCAACCATTTTATTTCCTTCTCTTCTCAGAAAACAGATTGAAGATCTCATAGCCGAATATTAGAGTAACAGTAAGCTCTCTTACTTATATTTAAAGGTTAGAATGAAAAGGGAATTATATGTATAACCTGCAATCTTATAAATCACATTGAAATTCTAGAAATACACTTCTAGATATATACGTAGACTCTATTAGTTCAAAAACCTATACTTCCATATGCATGATTTAGGTATATTCTGAACTAGAACCGTAGGAATTTAAGCTAGCAAAGCATATATACATATATCTCTGTTTCAGAAACTGAAATTTGGGGGATAATACGCTTCTTCTCTCCACCTTTTATTTGGAACTAAGATATGTTTAGAAATAATATACATATAACACCCCACATAAAAGTATTCAAAACCTTCTGAGTGTATTAGTTAATAGTTAACAAGCTGAAAATTTAAGATACAAATGAGATAGAAGTTTTGAACATAGAAATCCTGCCAAAACCTTAGAGACTTAAGATATTCCACACTTCTGTTTTGAGAATTTAGAAAAACACACAAGACAAACCAAAAGAACAAAATGCTTCCAGAAACCATCAACAGCGAACCCAGAACACAGTTCAGACAAATAAGAACATAGATATTCACATGGTCTTATATTTCAGAACTTTAGAAACTATAACTATGCTTTTAGAATTTCAGAATATAACATATATATGTATTCAAATTCAGAACATAGATATTTACACAATCTCATAATTTAGAATTTTAGAAGCTATTATTATGCTTTCAGAACTTTAAAACACATATACATATTCTGGCCTTAGAACATAGATCTATGTTGTTATAATTCAGACCCTAAAACATAGACAAAGCCTAGAGTGAAATTCAGAATTTCAGAAACATAGAACAACAATTACATGTTCAAATTTTAGAACATAGACTTATATTCAGATTCTGAAACCAACACAGAACTTATGAAATTTCAGAAATGAACTACAAGAAAGACCCAAACTCAGATTTAAAGCCAACCTTCAAAACCCCAAACTCCAAAACCGAAATTCATTTGGTCCTCAACCAAAATAGGAACACAAAGGAATCAAAGGGATCAGAAACTTAAAATTTTAAATCACAGTTTATAATCTAAACTAAGACCCTGTTCCATAACCATCACTCTAGTCAGAAAAAAAAAGAGGAGAGAAAGAAAAATCCAATAAAAGAACCCATTTCCACCAAATAACAACAAAATTCGAACATGCTTATAGAGTCTGGCGACTACACCACTCTGGCGAGAGACTGCCGTTGTTGCATTCCACCGGGAAAGCAGCCGAGAGTGACGACGAGGTCAGGGACGGAGCTCCAACAAGTCAGCCGTCAAATAGAGAGAACAGAGAGTAAGGATTTAAAAACAAATTGTAAGATAATTCCATAGGATGATTAAATCGAAACATGCAGAACCAAATCTTGAAACTTTAAAAAAGCAGAAATAGAGTAGGAATAGAAATAATGAAATTTAGGGTTTTTCAAAAAATTGAAATCAGGATTCCTAAACTGTAAATTTGGAAATAGAGAAGAAGATAGAGAATTACCTTAAGGTATCGACGGCGACTGAAACCTAAATAAAACGACCTGCTGTTTGGTAGAAGAAGGAGTCGAGAGCAGAGAACAGGGAAGGCGAGAGAGACAGTAGCGTGAGAGAGTGTCTGTGTTTGAGAGGAAAACAGGAATGAGTGTCTGCGAGGGAGAGAAGAGGAAGACGGATGAAATGAACTAGGGTTGATCTGTTAGGAAGAAATTGATTGAATGGGCTGGGAATAGAAAACGAACGGGCCAGAAATAAAATTTGTGGGCTGAAGGGAGAATAATCGAATGGGCCAGAATGATAAAACAACTGGGCCAACAATTAAATCTTATTGGGCTGAATTATATGATGATAGATTGGACTCGATTTTAATTAATTATGGGCCTCTTAATTATGTAGAGTGAGCCCAGTTTGGGTATAAAAAAAATGGATTAAGTTATCCCTTAATTATGGTTTAATAAAATTTATCTTTGGATTAAGTTAGTAATTAAAGAGATTGAATATAAATAGTTAAGTTTAATCCAATAATTTAGATCTATTAAGTTATGAAATTAGTAGTAACATTTTATTGGTTATAGAAATCTTTAAGTACTCGAATATTAATCGAGTGAAAAGATTTGAATAGTTAATGAAATAATATAATATTATTTCATTTTTAGATGAAATAAATTATATACTCACGATGAGTATCTTTTCTTAATTACGATTAAGGTTTAGCAAAAGGGAGAACTCTAGACATCAAGGACTCAAGACCTTATTAGACGAGGAAGCAGTTTCAGGTAGGCTTTCTTTTATAAATCAAATCGTATGCGTTGTACCAAATTGCTATTTTCGCTTTAGAAATGCTTTAGAATTTAAAAATGTTATGAAGTATTGCATTGTCGAAAATATTTATATTTTGGTATGATGCGTATCTGTTGAACAATTAATCGATTTCGGGCCTCTAAAGATTTATATCTTTTAAGGCTAGTGTACACCAGAACTGTGAGTCATCTTAGCGGGTTGGCCGGTTCAGTGTTCGCGGAAAGTGGCCACTTTCCTGACACACAGAATTACAGATATGTATGATTACTCGAGAACTCAATTTTCTTATTATTGAAGAAAAACTTAAAAATCCTAAATTAAAGGATAAAATTGAGTTAATTAAAAATCAATTTTCAATAGAAATTTGTAATGATCATCCTAATGCATTTTGGGATAGGAAAAAACATATAGTTTCACTCCCTTATGAAGAAAATTTTGAGGAATCAAAAATTCCAACAAAGGCTAGGCCGTGTCAAATGAATTCTGAATATTTAGAGTTATGTAAAAAAGAAATTGAATCATTATTACAAAAGGGATTAATAAATCCTTCAAAATCACCTTGGTCATGTACTGCTTTTTATGTTAATAAACATAGTGAGCAAGAAAGGGGGCACCTAGATTACTTATAAATTATAAGCCTCTAAATAAGGTTTTAAAATGAATTAGATATCCTATTCCCAATAAAAAAGATTTATTAGATAGATTATATGATTCAGTTATATTTTCAAAATTTGATTTAAAGTCAGGATATTGGCAAATTCAGATTAATAAGTCTGACAGGTATAAAACTGCCTTTAATGTTCCAATAGGACAGTATGAATGGAATGTAATGCCATTTGGATTAAAAAATGCTCCTTCTGAATTTCAAAAAATTATGAATGATATTTTTACTCCTTATAGTGAGTTTATTATTGTTTACATAGATGATATCTTAGTTTTCTCAAAAAATATTGAGATGCATTTTAAGCATTTAAATATGTTTAAAGATATTATTATTAAAAATGGGTTGGTTATATCTAAACCCAAAATGCATTTGTTTCAAACAAATGTTAGATTTTTAGGCCATAATATTGAAAAAGGAAATATTATTCCTCTTAATAGAAGTATTGATTTTGCAGAAAAATTTCCTGATGAAATTCTTGATAAAACTCAACTTCAAAGATTTCTAGGGAGTCTAAATTATATATCTTCTAACATTAAGGATTTAGCTAAAGATACAGCTATTTTATATGATAGACTTAAGAAAAATCCTAAGCAATGGACTGAAAAGCATACTGAAGCTGTAAAGAAAATAAAAGAAATAGTTAAAACTCTTCCTTGTTTAATGTTGAGCAATCCTAATTGGGAAAAAATAGTTGAAACAGATGCATCAGATATAAGATATGGGGGTATTCTTAAACAAATTAATCCTAGTAATAAACAAGAATATCTTGTTAGATTTTATTCAGGAAAATGGAATAATTCACAAAAGAATTACTCTACTGTTGCCAGAGAAATTCTCGCTATTGTTAAATGTGTTTTAAAATTCCAAGATGATTTATATAATCAGAAATTTATTATAAAAACTGATTGTAAATCTGCAAGATTTATGTTTAATAAAGACTTTAAACATGATGTTTCAAAACAAATGTTTGCAAGATGGCAGGCTCATTTAGCCCCATTTGATTTTGAAATTATTTATAAGAAAGGAGAAACTAATAGTCTTCCTGATTTTTTAACCAGAGAGTATATTCAATAATCTTGCAGAAATGTACCAACGGGGTAGAGGACTCTCCTCTTATAGAGGAAGGGGTCGAGGTAGAAATCAGCCAGAAATTCTGGTTCAACATGGAAAGAAAAAGCTAATAGCTGAAGATTTATCGAGCAATAAGGAATTCCAAGAATTTTTGGAATATAAAAGGAGATCAGAAGGTAATAATCCTTCTTCTTTATCTCAGGATGATACTTCTTCTTACTCAAAAATTGTAAGTAAGGAAGAAAATAGTGATTATATCACTAACGAGAAAACAGAAAATATTCTGTTATTGGAAAAGAAAGATTTAAAATGGGAAAATGATCCCTGGTATCTGATGGAAAGATATTTTGATAAAGCATCATATGCTATACGAACTTATAAGTTCAGAGAATTTTATGAAGGGATTTTAGCAGAAAATGGATGTGAAATCCAGCATTTCCCTCCAAATGAGGTCTCAGAGGTTCATAACTTCTCAAAAATTATTATTAAAAAGATTATATCTATTGAAGAATTGTCACGCCCGCTTTCTACTAATTCTAGTAAAGCCGGGAACATGACC
>JAPKLX010000750.1:19190-48713 GCA_026898415.1 Leonotis leonurus | reverse complement strand
ACTTGATATTGCTTGAAATCACACTATTGCTCTTAGGATAAGAAAAAATTTTGGTGTAGGAGATGGAGAGATTTTCGAAAATGAGGGGGAAGAAGAAGAGAAAATTTTTGTGTTTATCATGAATAGTGTAAGTTAGATTTTTATATAAATAATAATTAATTTTATTTAGAATTAATTAATTAAGTGATTATTCATCACTTTTCTACCACCTTCTAGAAAATTAGAGAATTTTCTTTTTCTTTCTATTTTATTTTATTAAATTTTATTATGGTTATCTCCATAATATGTTAACATTTTGCTCTAGATCATGCTTAAGTAACACTTAGGTCACTTATCTTCACTAATTACAATTAAGTACCTTTAATTTTAAATTTTCCTGTTTTATTTCTTAAGGATGCAAAGCCTTATTAAATTTCTAATTAGCAATTAAGTACTAATTAAAATTTAAGGGTATTACATTCCCTCCCCCTTAAAAAAAATTTCGTCCCAAAATTTAGTACCTTAATTAAATATCTCAGGATACTTCTCTTTCATTCGATCTTCTAGTTCCCATGTTGCTTCTTCTGAACCATGATGCTTCCATTGCACTTTTACTAAAGGAATAGATTTATTCCTTAGTTTCTGTTCTTTTCGATCTAAGATACATTCAGGCTTTTCTTCATAGCTTAAATCTGGTTCAGGAACTATTTCTTCTTGATGGACAATGTGTTTTGGATCAAACACATATTTTCGCAATTGCGACACATGAAACACATTATGTACATTACCAAAATTTGGTGGCAATGCTAACCTGTAAGCTACAGGTCCTACTTTTTCTAATATTTCATATGGTCCAATAAATCTCGGTTTTAGTTTTCCTTTTATACCAAATCGATGCACACCTCTAGTTGGAGAAACTTTTAAGAAAACTTTATCTCCTATTTTGAAACTCAATTCGGTTCGACGGATATCTACATATTATTTTTGACGATCTTGAGCTTCTTGAATTCTTCTCTTTATTTGTCGTACAATTTTGACCATTTTTCTATCACTTCTGGTCCCAAAACTCTTCTTTCTCCTACGTCATCCCAGTAAAGAGGCGATCTGCATTTCTTACCATAAAGAGTTTCATATGGTGCCATTTTAATTGTCGCTTGATAGCTATAATATGCAAACTCTACCAACGGTAAGGCTTGTTCCCATTGTTCGCCTCGGCCTAATACTACTGTTCTGAGCATGTCTTCTAGTGTTTGAATCATTCTTTCTGTTTGACCATCGGTTTGTGGATGAAAGGTTGTGCTGAAATTCAAGCGCATTCCCAACTCTTCTTGAAAGCTCGTCCAAAATCGAGAAGTAAATTTGGTATCTCTGTCGGACGTAATGGATACAGGCACTCCATGCAAGCGAACTATTTCTCGAACATATATTTGTGCCAGCTTGTCAACTCCATAATTGGTAGGAATTGGGATGAAATGAGCGCATTTAGTAAGTCGATCGATTATGACCCATATAACTATATTGCCTCGTCTCGACCTAGGTAGGCCAGTTACAGAGTCCATAGCTATATGGTCCCATTTCCATTCAGGAATCTCCAAAGGTTGCAGCTTTCCATATGGTCGCTGATGTAATGCCTTGACCTGTTGACAAACTAGACACCGTTCTACGAATGAAGTTATTTCTTGCTTCATTCCAACCCACACAAACTTTTGTTTGAGATCTTGATACATTTTTGTACTTCCCGGATGAGAGGTATAAAGTGAATTATGAGCTTCATCCATAATTTCATTCTTTATTCTCTCATTATTAGGTACACATATCCTATCTCTGAACATGATTGCATTATCCTCCGCTTCATGATAATCTTGCAGTTTCTCTATTCTGATTCTCACTCGTAGTTTCTCTAATTGTTCATCTTGTCGTTGAGCTTCTACAATTCTTGTTCTTAAATCAAGTACAACAACAAGAGTTGATATAATATTCTCTGTTGTTACAGGTGGTAACACCACTTCTATCCTCATCTTATCGAATTCCTTGAGCAATTCTTCTTCCTAAGTGAGAATAACACTTAATGTACTTTGGCTTTTTCGACTCAATGCGTCAGCCACTACATTTGCTTTTCCCGGATGGTATTTGATTTCACAATCGTAATCCTTAACAAGTTCAAGCCATCTCCTTTGACGCATATTCAGATCTCTTTGCTCAAAGAAATATTTTAGGCTTTTATGATCAGAGAAAATTTTACATTTCGATCCATACAAATAATGCCTCCAAATTTTCAGAGCATGAATCACAGCAGCTAATTCTAAGTCATGCGTAGGATAAGTAAGTTCATATGGTCTCAACTGTCTTGAAGCATATGCAATCACCTTTCCTTCTAGTATGAGGACACATCCTAATCCATTTCTCGATGCATCCGTATAAAGAGTAAATTCTTTATCTGATTATGCCACCGTCAACACCGGGGTTGAAGTTAATTTACTCTTTAACTCTTGAAAACTATCTTCGCATTCTTTAGTCCATTGGAATTTAACTCCTTTCCGAAGTAATTGAGTCATTGGTCTCGCAATCCTAGAAAATCCTTCAATGAACCTTCGATAGTATCCTGCCAGACCTAAGAAACTTCGAATCTCGTTTGGCGTTGTTGGAGATTACCATTCTTGGACAGCTTTTACTTTTGTAGGATCAACTTTTATTCCTTCTGCTGAAACTATGTGTCCAAGGAAGTTTACTTCCCTCATCCAAAACTCACACTTGCTAAATTTAGCATATAACTTCTCAACTCTCAATGTTTCTAACACAATTCTTAAATGCTCTTCATGCTCCTATTCATTCTTTGAATACACAAAAATATCATCAATAAATACGAGCACGAATTTATCGAGATAATCATGGAAAACATGATTCATCAAATCCATGAATACTGCTGGAGCATTTGTTAGGCCAAAAGGTATCACTACAAATTCGTAGTGACCATATCGTGTTCGAAAAGCAGTCTTAGGTATATCCTCTTGTCGAATTTTCAACTGATGGTAACCTGATCTCAAATCAATCTTAGAGAAAACACTAGCTCCTTTCAGTTGATCGAAAAGATCATCTATCCGAGGTCAACGGATATTTATTTTTCAAGGTGAGCTTGTTTAATTCTTTATAATCTATACACATTCTTAAGGTACCATCTTTCTTCTTAACAAATAAGACTGGTGCTCCCCAAGGAGAAACACTGGGTCGAATGAACCCTAAGTCCAAAAACTCTTGTAGTTGGACTTTCAATTCCTGTAATTCGTTTGGGGTCATTCTATAAGGTGCTTTTGAAATAGGTGCCGCTCCAGGTTCTAGATCAATTGTAAACTCCAATTGTCTATCCTGAGGTAATCCGGGTAATTTTTCTGGAAATACATCTTGATATTCTCTAACTACCGGTACCTCTTGTATCTTCCTCTCTTTCTTATTATCTTCATTTAAATATACCAAATAGACACGAGTATCCTTATTCCCCATCAACTTGGATGCTCGTAGGGCTGAAATTATTGGTATATTTCTTTTCTTCATTTCCATACCATAGAAATAGGTAGGTTCTTTTCCTGGAGGTTGAAACAAAATCTCTCGTTGCTCGCACCTAATTGTAGCGTGATTCTCTATCAACCAATCCATTCCCAAGATAATATCTACATCCCACATAGGTAGCAATTTCAAGGATTTTGGGCATATGTGAGAAACTACGGAGGATTTACCCAAGGGAGTTACTACTTTTAAACTTTGATCACTTCTTTCTATCTTAAGTTTAAAAGTATTGACACATGCTGTTGAAATGAGAGAGTGCGAAGCTTTAGTATCGAAAAGAATTTTTATAGGTACATTATTTAAAGTACCCATACCTTTAAGATTCTCAGCAATCTTTCCCAATTGACCTTTGATACTGTGGTTGTTGCTGTAATAGCTGAGGTGTCTGTTGCAATTGAGCTTGCGGTTGAACACCTCCACTTATAGCCTTCATCTGTAGCGCTTGCTTTGAAGAACCTTGCTTTCTTCCACTCCCAGACGCACTCTTCTTGTTAGGGCAATTGTTGGAATAGTGACCCACCTGGCCACAAGTGTAACAACTATTGCTGCCCCACTTACAAACTCCTGTGTGTGTTCTATTACATCTGGGACATAAAGGTATCCCGGTGGAACTTGGAGAAACTTGAGTCAAATTCTGAGATGATGGTCGAAATTGAGTTGGTGTAGTCTGACCCAACTTTTGCCATGGTTTCTTATTTGGAAAATCTTTCATTTCCCACTTCCTTTTTCCTTTAAATTTTTGGTTTGGAAACGCCGCCTTCGATGGAATTTGCGTCTGCGATGGTGTTGGAGTGGTTTCCATTACCATCTTTTCGGGTTGCATTTCCAATTCCATGTCTAGAGCTCAATTTAACGTCTCAGCATACGATAAGGTGGGTTGGCTTCCTAAAATAACTCTTATTTCTTGACGTAACCCTGATCAAAATAATTCTGCCATCTTCTCATCCGTCTCAATTTTATATGGAGCATATCGAGCTAGGCTGCAGAATTCTCGGTCATACTCAACCACTGACTTCTTCCCTTGCTTCAAATTAGTGAACTCTATTTCTTTCTGCTTCCGGTAACTTCGTATAATATACTTAGCAAACAATTCCTCCTTGAATTGTTCCTAAGTAAAGCCTTCTAACTGTTCTTGTGTAAGAGTTTTCTGGCGCGCTTCCCACCAGAAATCGGCAGGACCCTTTAACTGAAAAGAGATGCATAAAAGACATTCCCGATCTGAACATTCCAGAAACTTAAAGATTCGTTCTATAGTACGAATCCATTCTTCTCCTTCTGCAGGACTACCAGTTCCGCTAAAAGTGGGAGGGTTTTGACGGAGAAAAAGTTCAGCAATCTTTCGGTTAGGTTGAGGAAGTACAGGTGCAGAAGAATGTTGAGGAGTGTTTTCATTTTCTTGTTCTACTTCTTCAGGTGTAGGGATACGACGTCGAGGTGGCATACTGCAATTACAATTTAATGAGAACAACATATGCAGTATGTATACAATGAATTTGAAAGGAACGCAGGGTTTTTCTCAATAACAACCAAACTTAAATAAAAATATTTTCTCATGTTTAAACAATAGGTTCAAGTAAGGAATAAACAAAATGTTAATATCACAAGTTCAAGTTTGCATGTCAAAGAAGAAACTTCTTTTAAGGAAGATAAAATCTTATTTATCAAACAAAGTTTTGGTACATAGTAGGGCTCCCACTTATCTATTTCACGCTATCTCATACTACATTCTATTTTACTACCTCCTTAACTATTTACATATGTATATTACTGAACTTTCCTTTGTTCCTTTCTCGTAATAGGTTACTCCTCTCTATCCCTTAATCTAGTCTTCGTGACAAATCAACGTTACTTCCATCTTGCTCCTGATCAATGTTGATCCTGTTGTTTCCGACACCAATTATTTCTTCATTAGATTTTAGCTCCTCTTCATCATTCTCAAACTCTGACTCTTCTTCCATAAGAGCGGCTAGTAAATGAGAGTGATGGTTCTAATTCGGAGGGATTTGTAATGAAAGACATTTGGCTAATTTGGAGGGGTTGTTGCTTCATAGTGCCAATACTTGGCAAAAATTCAGGTTCATATTTAAAAGATCTCTTAACTTTCAGTGATCGAGAAGATCCTGCTTCTGACTGTGAAGATTCAAATGGAAGTGGACTCTGGGGTGACGATGAGATCTCAGATAGAAAATCATCTGGAATGGCTTGAAGTGGAATAGCTTGAAGCGGAATGGCTTGGAGTGGAATGGCTTGATGTTGTGAAGCAAAGGGTTGATCATACCAATCCAAATCAATAGGAAACATCTCGGAATCTAGATCAGAAAAGTCAGAAGCATTCTGGGAAAGGTCATCATCAAGAAGAATTGGTTGAGATTCTGGAATGATCAATTCATGATCCGAAGGAACAATAGGATCATTAGGTTCAACAGAAGTGGGTTCTTCAACAATTATTTCTAGAACAATGGTTTTTCCAGCCTCTGGATGAGAATTTTCATCTTGGATACGAACATCCGATGAAATAATGGAATGAACGGCTGGAATAAACTCCTCCAAAGAAGGATAAGAACCAAGGGGTGGACTCTGAGTACTTTGATATTATCCGATGATAACATCAATAAATTCATTAAAATCAACTGGTTCAGCAAGACCCTGATTATCAGCAATAAAATCAAGTGCACGAGAAGCAGCCCATCCTTGCCAATCAACGGGTAAAACATTCACTAATTGAATTATACCATCAAACTCAGTTACCCCGAACTCACTGACCTGGCACCACATGCTCTGAAATTGCTCCAGAAACTCGATCAAATTTTGTTGTTCTCCTCTTCTAAGCTCGTAAAAACTATTCGTTCTTCCCATGATTGTAGGTCTAGGCCTCGTACTCTTTCGTGGAGTAGTCACGGTTCTCACCATCCTATAAAATACAACTTATGTGTTTATACTATAAATTCTTATCTATCGTACTACCTTCTCTTTCTATTCTTCTCAAAATTCATCTAAACTTCACATAGATAAAATAACTGAACTCATATTTGCACGCCTTCCGAAATCGGGTTCTATATATAAACACAACACTTACATGCTAAAATTATAATTCTCAATTTATCTGAAAATGTATTATAACTTCTTACCTGGTTGAGCTGCAGGAGATGGATTCAGAACACTGAGCTTTTACTAACTCATAGACTCAAGAAAGAGAATCGCTCTGATACCAAACTGTCACAGCCCAATTTCTTAACCCGATCTTAGTTAAGTAATTAGATCATGACTCGGTTAATAAAGAAACTCTTGGAAATGAAAGTTGTTGGTCCCGAAAGAGCAAGGTTTGGTGTATGGGGGGGGGAATACACCAAATACTAACTTTTCAGTTTACTTGACAATTTATATGAGAGCTCAAGCTATTCTGTATAAGAAATTGCTTGAAATGACTGACCAGATTGATATACAGATCAGTATCTGGTTTTGTCCAAGCAGATTACTCTCAAGTGTAAAACACCTAACAGATAATAAGAGTGATCTTATTACCTCTTGAGTGTAGAGTGAGTGCGGAATAATGGTGGATTAATGATTGCTCTTGTTTAGAAAACCTTAAGGAATTAATCAGATTGATTAAAAAGATTGATTCAGAATGCAGCTAATATGAAAGTGCAGGAGGTTAGGATAATAAACAACAGATAATAAGAGTGCAGAAAAGTAAAGCACACAATGTTTAACGTGGTTCGGGAAATCCCTACGTCCACGATCTGGTCAAACCTAGACCAGATTATCCACTACTAGGATACTCTGCTTCTTTATACTCGTAGAGAACGAGTCACAAGTACCAATCACAACTAGACTGATACTTATGCACGAATGAAGGGTCGTGTCCCTTTACAACAGATTACCTCTACGTTACCACTAGAAAACTACTAGCTAGCAGGGTGATCTCCTTTCTCTCGACAAGACCGACTTGAATCGAGGTGGTTGGTGTGATGTAGAATCACAAGATGTTGAAGCTCTAAGTCTGGAATGCAGAGTGCTTGAATGATAATTGCAGTATAGTTCGTGCGTATTCTCTCTTTCTTCCAGATTGTTGATTTCAACTATATAGGCATTGAATATTAAAATTCTAGCCGTTTGTTGATTGGTGTGATATAGATGGTATATTGCCAATCAGTGATTTTCATCATATCTGTTCTTGCCATATAGGAAAGGTTGACTCAATCTTTGATTTATGGAAATCAGATTGTTAACGGTCTCTTTCCTTATATGTTTTAATCGTAGATCAACTTTCCAAACCCTGTTGGATGGATCTTGATCTTGACATGGCAAGTGCATATGATGTGTAGGATGATGTCAGCAAATGGCTTGATGACTCAATCGCTCTGGTTCTTCGCTGTAGACATCGATCTGGTCATCGATCTGGTCATCGATCTGGTCGCTGTCTGTTACAGCAGATCGATTCTTCTGAGCGTGAAATCTTGACCTTCATCCTATTCTGAGTTGAGAATGACTTCTATAGGAATATATCCTTTACATTCTAAGTCATCTCCTAGTCTGTTCCAAAACAGAAATCACTAGATCTATAGTAATCTGGTTTTACACGGGGAACAGTTTAACATACAGACCAGCTAAGTGTGTTTCGAAAGACCATCATCAACACTAATCATTAGGGTTCCCAACAAAAGTGAATCTCAGGGATAAATTGAATCAAATTTTCGCAGGAATACACAGGGCAGATTTGACACCCTAACTTCAAAGGATTATAACTTACTCATACGGACTCCAAATTCAAATCCGAAGGAACCGTTAGAAAGGTATCGAGAATATGTCACGCCCCGTTCTCCGCCCTTGTGGCGAAGTCCGGATACGCAACTATGAAACAATTAATTAAATAAAGGATAAAAGGGAAACGGTGGACTTAACCGAACGAAAGGATATTTTATAACTGAGTCTTAGTTCATAACAAGAGTTTAACTCTGAATTGACACATTCGTCAAACAAAACAAATGGAACCTCTTGCAGCGGAATATGTAGGATCGCATAATAAAATCCTACGTGTGTGAAGACACGTAGAACCCCCAAGAGTTAACACTAATTGAGTTCGACAAAACCATCGCTGAGCACTCCTCCTTGACATCACAGCTCAACCTGCACATTTATAAATACATGCAGGGCTGAGTACAAAAGTACTCAGTAGACACATGCCAAAATCACACACATACAAATATAATTGTCATGCCATTGTAAGTGAAACATAGAGATTTTGTCTCTAAAGAACCTATGTTCACTAAAATCTTTTGTGGAATCTTAAAAGTTTGACAGCGCTGTCTAAGTTCTTTAGTAATCTACCATATCTGTAACTTCTTCTTCTTCTTTGTGTCGGGAAGGTGGCCACCTTCCACGAACACCTTGACCGGCCAACCCGCTCGATGACTCACGGTCACTTTAACCGGCCAACCCGCTCGATGACTCACGGTTACTTTAACCGGCCAACCCGCTCGATGACTCACGGTTACTTTGTGTACACTAGTCCTAGTAGGATAGCTATCCCACTGGGACCCGAATTCGATTCTGTTAACTTGACTGAGCAGATAGGTATCATACGAAAATCATAAACATTTTATGGCAGACAATACTTGAAACATATTTTCATTTCAAATGCTTTTTTTTGAAATGAAACATAAACTGATACAACACACATAATTTTAGTTGTATAAGAAAGCCTACACTTGATGTATAGGATAGAAAGCCTACTTGGATAACTTTGGATTGCACTTGCTTTGGTCTCGAAACGCGAAATAGGTCTCTCGTACGAACCTTTAGAAAAATCGAGGTACCTTTCTAACGGTTCTCGATTCGACTCGATTCGACTCGTAAGAATATATATATTCTTGGTTCTCGATTCGACTCGTAAATCGAGGTATTAATACTTCAGATCACTATATTCTATAAGGTGTTGAATTCTCGATTCAATTACTCCGGTATTTGCCTTTAAGAACAATAAGTATATTAACACTTAATGAAATAATTAATTCTCGATAATTAATTATTCATTTAAGTTCTAATCCTTTAAGATAACCTTAGAATATTAATTTCTCAAATAATATCCTTAATACAATGAGAGACATAAATTCCCTTAACTTAAAACCCAATTAAATAAATTGGATTTTCTTGATTTAATACTTAGGCTTTAATTATCTAAATTAATAGCTCTAAATATTAACACTTAATAAATATATCATCCCTTCTTCCATTATTTAATATTTCTAATTGATGTAGCTCCATCTTATTTAAAATGATAAGCTCAATTTAATTAAGTCTTAACTTATCACGTGTTTAAACTAGTCCATTTAAATTAATTAAGTGAGCTTACTAATTAATTTAATTAGTTAAATATTAATTATCTTAAGCTTAATAAACTAGGCCCAATCTAATTATTTTCCAGCCCAATAATTTAATTAATTCGGCCCAATAGATCTTATTAATTCAGGCCCAGCAATTTAAATTTCGGCCCAATCTTTCCATTTATTTATGCCCATTCACCAAGTTAAATCATCAGCCCATAATTCGACCCGGCCCGTAAATCCGGCCCAATACCCGGCCCATGCTCTAGAACCCTTTATACTAACCCTATCTTTAATCCAATTCACTACTCTATCTGTTTTCTCTCAAACAGATAGCAAATTCCTCTATCTATCTGTTTTCTCTCAAACAGATAGTAATTTCCCTCTCTCTCTCTCACTCGATCTGCTCTCTCTGTTGTCACTCTGTCTCTATTGATCCCTCTCTACCCTCTTCTATCTGTTTCCTCCTTCTCCTTCCTCTCTCGCTGTCCCCGACTCTTTCTCGCTCCCTGTCTCTCTCTCGCTGTCCCCGTCTCTCTCTCGCTGTCCCCATTTTCTTTCTTCTCCGTAGCCCCCCTCTCTCTTCTCCGTCTGCTCGACCTTTCTCCACTCGCGGCTGCTCCTGGTGAGGGAGCTCATCGGAGTTCATCCTTCTAAATTACGATAAGATTCTTCCTCCATTCTTATTCTTCTAATTCAGCTTTTAAATTTCTGTAATTTCTCATCCCTATTTTCCTTAATAATGGTTTGAACCCTATTTTGTTAATTTCTGTTTCTATCTTTCAGATTCTCTACACTCTCGTCGCTCTCACCGATCTATCTCGCCACCATACATCCGCGCCGCTCAACCCTTCGCCGGAGGCGCTGTTTCTGCTCTTCCCTGCTCTCGGTTGCTCTCTTCATCAAAGGCAGCAGCGACCGATACTAGAAGATAAGGGTTTTACCTTTCTTTCTATCTTACTTTCTCTATTTTGATTTGTGTTTTAAATTTCCAACCTTTAAGTGTTACTGCATGTTCTAATTTCCTTTTAGAGGTTGGGTTTAATCATTTGGCAGAAACTCTAGTTCGAATATGAGATGTAAAATCTGTAATGTTGTCTGTATATTTCGATTAGTTTGGGTAATACAAAGGGCCAAAGTTCTAATCTTGTTAAATCTGAGTTCTTGGGCAGAACCCTTGCTCAATCTGAAATCTAACTTCTTAATTACTAATTGTCTGATTTCCTGAGGTTGTGGTCTGTAATCTTTGAGCTTTATTAATATTTAACTAAAATGCTGCCTTGCTTCTAGATTTATTTCAAATTTTAATAACTGAATCTAAGTTTTCCGTATTTTTGTTTCCGAAAGTCCTTAAGCTTGTGATTTGGTTTCTAAATCTGTAAATTGATTTATGCTTTATGTTTTCAATTCTGAACATATATCAGTATTTTGAAATCTGAAAGAAATCTCTATGTTCCGCAGTTTGTGACTCGTTTTTCCAAGTTTGCTAATTCTCTAATCGATCATAACTCTATGCTTTCTTTTATTATAGGAAGTTGCAGTCTATCTGGATTAAACTACTATAAGTTCTCGGTGGCAAAGTTCAGTAGCTTTCCCTGTGGCAGTAGCTAAGTTTCTATCTAAATTCTTTCTATAGCCTTAAACTCAATATTCTGAGCAATGTTCTTGTATATATATAATCTGTAGCTTTGGTTTGGAGAGGGATTCTATATTCTGAAATTTATACTTGGTTTTTATAGCTGATTAAATTAACAGAACATGTACTCATACTCCATTTCTTGTTTTCTGATGAAGCAATATATATATACGGTTTTCTATGTTCGGTTCATTAGCTTCTCATGGTTTGTTGTTCAAAACTATGGACATGCATTCTAATTCATACTCTGGCCCCCTTAACTGAGATTTTAAAGCATATATATCTATATATACTGGGCTGTAAAATACATGATTTATTCTTATTTTCTAAAATCTGGAACTAGGTCTATGTTCTTAATTATATTTCAGTGTTAACTTCAAGTTTAAAGCATAGGTTTCTGACTTTAAAGGTTATGATTTCTTTGTTAACATAAGAGGTTTAAGGTTGAAGATAGTTACCTTTGACTTTAACTCCTTCTCTTTGATGAATGAAACTAAGATCGCTGCACTGCACTATAGTTGATTTGTTTTTGGGGTGATAACGTTTTCACAAGGCAGCCCTCTACTCATTTATATAGATGTGATTGTAGTGTATACTTATCTAAATGCTTAAGTTTTTAGAATAGCTATTCTAATAGCTCTTATTGCTATTATTTGTAGGTAATGAAGGGAAGCATTGATGGAGGCATGGAAGTATCCTCTTTCCTACACTCAACCGAGCTACCGGACTCTTCTACACTCTGCAGTCTACTGCCACTGCCACTGCATTGCTTATTTCCTTCTCTGCAGCAGCATGGCTGCTCAGTTTCTACTGCAGCAGCTGTGCTGCTTTGTTCCTTCTTCCCAATGTTTTCCTTCCTATTTTTATGTTATCATCATCACACTTCTGACACTTATAGCTAGCTTTCTTTCTTTCCTTATTTGCTAACATGCTGCTGCCAGCTAGCTTTAGACTTAATTATTTCATTTTAATGCCATGTATTATAAAGTCTTATGCGTGTGGTTTCTTTTCTACACTGCAGCAGCATGGCTGCTTATATTTCTTTCCTTCTTACTCTAAGTCTCTTATAGGCCAATTGTTGATTCTTGGCAGCTTTATCACTTCTTGAGATACTTCTATGTATTGTCTTTTACATCTTTGGGGATTCAATAAATGATTACATGTATTTAGCTTGTATTAGTTATCCACTTATTTACTTTGTATGACAATCTCAAGTTCTAATATTTGATAAGACATTACTTCTATCTTCTTCTCTTCACTTACAAACGTGTAGTAGGCTCTATGGGACCTCATTGCACTTATTTCACTTCTTGTTTATTTACTCCATGTCATCTCCACTCATATATATATATATAAGTATTTATTATACAACATCCTATTTTATACTTTGTTCTCATCATAGTTATCTAATTAATCTAATATTAATAATAATGATAATTATAAGTCCTTTGGGAAGAATTAAATGATAAGCTCTCTTAATACTAAATAATTAAGACCTTGGTTTCATCCTAAACAAAAATTCTTCTTCACTTATAGAAACTCTCCTTAATATACTACCACGATTAATATATAATATAATCATCGCGTTCGAATATCATTCATTTCGGAATTTAAAAAGACGAGGTATTACAGAATATCTTTTAAATGGTACCAATTTTGAAAGAATTTGGACAGATGAGACGAACGAAAAAGGGTTTCCAACACGCTGCCCTGTTTCTAGCAAAAATAAAACTCAGACAAGTTATGAACTCAGATTTCAATTTACCAAAGACAAAACTCAGACAAATAGAATAAATGGTTGAACATGATGATTCAAAAAGGAAAATACCAACAAGGATTTTATAAGCTAACAAAACATAATGGTACCAAACATTCAGATTAACGACAAAAGGAAACAGAGTTCCGCAACGGGAAGAGTGGATGAGCTATATGTATGATGACATATAACTCAGGGCTTACAAAGTATGTTTTCAACAGGGTTTATCAAGATGATCATAAATCCCTCTCAATATTTATATATCAAAAAGTAAGCTACAGTGTTCATCTCCATTGCCATCTCCCAGCTCAACCCGCACGTTTAGAAATACATGCAGGGCATGAGTACATAAAGCACTCAGTGGACACATGCCAAAAATATTTAAAACCTCTTAGAGCTATATTGTTGACTTGCCAACTTTAGCATACACAGGACTTTTAAGAAATAACCTGCATACGCTTCTTTAAACATATATCTTTTCTTTCTCAAAAATAATAAAAGCTAAATATGCATGTCATGTGTCTGCAGACAATTATCTCATATCTGTAATACCATATCTACACGCATGTGTTGAGAGGTAGGCCTCCCTCTCAAACACTCTGACCGGCCAACCCGCTCGCTGACTCACGGTCCAATGTGTACACAAACCTTTACCGGCAGCTCGTCCGGCATAAGGCCGATATCGTAATTCTCTTGTAGATAGGTAAAATGCAACATGCTCAAAACAGGCAAGACAAACTTTTTTTTTAAACATAACAATATATCAACACAAATAATTCTTTAGTTTGAAAGCCCACCTGAATGATTTAATCTATATAATCCAGGGCTTCGTCTCCTTCTTTCTTTACTTCTTTTCCCTTCTCAGCTGGACCTTACATTAATAAAACAATTAAGAATAAGAAAACCATACTCTTTTTTATGGAATCATCAATTCATAATTTCGTTCTTCTTCTTATAATTTATTTGATTACCAATTATTATAACTATAAGTTCTTCGGCTATTGCATCCTTCTATCTTAACGTTATATTAATCACTTATCATATCTATGTTATTACGTCACTTCTTTATGTTCCAACATATCGTCTTTTCAACAACGTATTTTACTACATGCTCTTCAATTTCTCTTCCTAATATTTAAGGAAGATTAAGCATATTATACCTTAAACACAACATATCATATGAATACACAAACTAACTCTTCCCAACTTTTACATATGAGCTTGGAAAAATCTAAATAATTTATATATCACTTATTATTCTTCACAAAGATCATATATCAAGTTAATTGAGACAAATAAACTAAAATCTCCATAGCTCTTTTATTTCCTAATTTTTGAAAATTTCATCATCATCTATAATTTGATTTTCATCAAATTTCTTTCTAATCTTATGTTTAAACATGCTTAATTACATAAATATAAACTTAATTTAAGCATAGCATCACAATATTTAACATTAATTTAACTCAAACCCTAAGGTCATATCTCCATCTAATTCATCTTATTTCCACATACTTTCCATTTTATGCATGATTTAATCATAAAACAACAAGAAACTTCACTAATACTTTCAAATCTCCAATCTTCCTTCATCATGTTTCAAAATCATAATTTATCAAAATTAAAACACATAAGTATGATGGAAGAGTATCATTTACCTTCAACAAACTAAGCTTTATTACTTGATATTGCTTGAAATCACACTATTGCTCTTAGGATAAGAAAAATTTTTGGTGTAGGAGATGGAGATATTTTCGAAAATGAGGGGGAAGAAGAAGAGAAAATTTTTGTGTTTATCATGAATAGTGTAAGCTAGATTTTTATATAAATAATAATTAATTTTATTTAGAATTAATTAATTAAGTGATTATTCATCACTTTTCTACCACCTTCTAGAAAATTAGAGAATTTTCTTTTTCTTTCTATTTTATTTTATTAAATTTTATTATGGTTATCTCCATAATATGTTAACATTTTGCTCTAGATCATGCTTAAGTAACACTTAGGTCACTTATCTTCACTAATTACAATTAAGTACCTTTAATTTTAAATTTTCCTATTTTATTTCTTAAGGATGCAAAGCCTTATTAAATTTCTAATTAGCAATTAAGTACTAATTTAGGACCAACATATAGGAAGGCCTTTAAAAGAATAATACAGATCGTTAAATAAATGACAAACGATCTGCTTCTTTTAAATACTTTCCTTAAAAGATAACAATGACTACCTAGTTTCCGAGATTATGAAAACGACTAAGTGTTATTTCGAAAAATTTCATCAAAAAACAAATGAATTCGTGAGGTTCCCAACAATGACAATTTAAATTAATTAATATATTTTTCAATAGTAGTCCAACTCAGACATCTATTCCTATATTTCAAAATAAATCCAATCGATATTGTTTCAATATAATATAACTTTTTTCAAGCAACTCAAGTGAATATTATTAATTCAAACACTTCTGTGACACAACTCAATGAAATAACACCCTAACAGTTCTCGTTAAACCACAATCACCATCGTCCAACATACCATGATATTGGATTATGAAAATTCTTCAATCTCTAATTTATTAAGGCATTTCATAATCAACCATGTATACATAATGTCTCTCTATAGATTCATAAATGAAAAATCTCTAAGTCATCATTCTTCACTAACACTAGAGGATTTATTAAACCTTTCAATAAAACTAGTACACCTATATCATTATTTTAGTTAAAACAAGTGCAAAACATCAAATGATACATGAACTTTCACAATAGATTATCCATATCTATTTGGATTGAGAACATTTTATTTTATAAGGAACCGATTATGTAATCTTCGATTTGTCATAGGGTCTAAAATGTAGAAATTATACAAGTTTGCAATTAAATAATCAACAAGAAATAAATCTCGAACCATTGACAAATAATTTATTATAATAAATGAAAATGAACATTTTACAATACTCAAGTACGAAACATGTTTTATGTTGTAATGCATTGGATAGATCAACTCGGTGGAAGATAATAACTTGCTAATTACACTTTTGTCAAGTTTTTGTCACAAGAATTATAGGCCTAATTTGGTATCACTTTTGTCAAGTTTTTGTGTTGATTATACCCATGATTTGATTGTTTGTTAAGGCGATCAATATTATGAGAATGAATGTTTTCATCATTGGTTTGTAATTTATTTTATTGCAAACAAATCCCTTTTCTACAATTATAAACTGTGTGGAAGACCCTTGATCAGAGAAGGTAACACAATCAGCTCATTTGTAGAATAAATTTCACAGCCTAGACAGACTTGGATAATCTGGTCAGTAAATATTGCGGTATCATTCGATGCAAGAGCTGACCTTTACCGGCGGAATGATATCGGTATGTATATGTTGTCACACATTCTTGTATATATATATATATATATAACTATATATATGTGTGTGTGTGTGTGTGGTTTCACAGTGAGATAAGTTCTTTGTGCCGTTACTGAGAACGAGGTCTTTAAAATTATTAATTTTTTAATCTATGACGATGACATTAGTATGTACGACTGATTATGCACTGCTTTGATTCATTTGCACTTGCGGGTTTTTCGCAACACTATATAGTAATGTTTTGGGTAGTGATACTTGGTTTAGCGAGAAGTGCTTAATTTTTATCGCATGGAATCATGTCTCAGTAACCCTCTAGTTGATTAAATTCATGTGAGGCGTTCATAAATGTTTATTATATAAGAAAATCGGCCGATTGAAATTTATTCTATATATAATAATTAAAATCTGAACCGAATCACTCACGAAAAGATATATTTAATTAATTTTGAGCTATCAACGAGCTCCATTGATTAATGGATTTAAGAATGTTAAACGCGGGAAAAAAATTAATGATAAGAAAAGGTTACATATATAATTTGAGTGACGCCGGATAGTTCAGTATTTATCCTATGGTGGAGTTGATAAATATTAATATAAGACCTATGTTTTATTATATTTTCTATTGTAATTAACTGGGTCAAATTGACTAGGTAATTATTATTCAATGAAAGTTTAATTTTGAGTGTCAATTAATTGGATAAATGAAATATTAGAGAGAAGTTTAGACTTGGTCTTATGTTGGAAGACCCGTACGCATTCTCCTTCGAAACCCTGACCTAACTCACAAAACACATATAAATAAAGCGGAGGAGGTAGTGGCCGATTATCACAAGCTTAAAAAGCAATAAAAATCGGCCCCCACACATTGTATTAACACTGTATTTTTCGATAATAGGGAGGCATTCCAAGCCCCAATTTTTGTTCCTCTTCTTTCGATAAAACACTGACGCTTTATTTCCCACACGATAGTCGGGCTATAGGTGAGGGTAATAGGCAAAAGTTCCAAAGTTCAGATCAGTTCGTGATTCTCGGAGCGGATTGTTCTTCATTGGTGGTGATTCAAACATCTCTCCTCAAGCGGCAGACTAGCTAAGGAGAATGTATTAATTAATTTCATAAGCTTATATCTCCCTGTATGCGGTATATCTGTGATTAGTTGGCATACTTGTTTAATACCACAATTTAATTAGTTTTAATTTCATTTTTGGAGGACTAGTTTTTGGTCAAAATTTTAATCATACGACGGTGGACCGTGTTAGATTAGGATCTTATGTTGTTTTCCCATTTTATATATGTAAAATAGTGGGAGGAGCAACGAGATCGAAAACGGAGAAAAGAAATGGAGACCAAATATGGCGAAAGGTGTTAGAACATGGTCCTTTGGAGAAACTCCAAGTAGAACCATTTCGACTTGTGAATCTTTCCAGTGATTAGTTTGATATCATCATTCTGACGTATGTGGTCCGATGTCAACTCAGGCTAGAGGTGGCCGCGTAGTATTTCATCACTTTCATAGATGATTACTCTAAATTTGGATATGTCTATTTGATTCACCATAAGTCCGATTCCTTTTAGAAATTTAATAAATTCTGGGAACTTGTGGTGAATCGTCATGGAAAAACTATCAAGTGTGTGCATTCAAATCTTGGAGGGGAATACCTTAGTACTTCGATTTTGAACCACTTATCTGAAGCGGGGAGACAAAATTGGATTCTTATGAAGATGGTGAGATCTATGATGAGTTATGCAGAGTTGTCTACTACATTATGGGAATATGATCTAAATACGACGGTCTACACATTGAACTTGGTGCCGTCAAAATCGGTCCCCAAGACACATATTTAGTTTTGGACAGGGCGAAAGCCTAGTCTAAGACATCTCAAGGTGTGGGGTTGTCCACCACACGTCCTAGAAAAGGATGCAAATAAATTCACACCCCGTACTAACTTGTGTCTGTTTGTTGGCTATCCTAAGGAAACGAAGGGGTGTGTCTGTGTTTTTCTAAAATTAGGAGGCATTCAAAGACTCGATTTTCATTCCTCCGCTTTCAATAAAAAACTAACGAATTATCGTCCCCATGATAGTAGGGTTGTAGGTGAGGGAAATACACAAAATTTCCGAAGGTCGCATCAGTTCGTGATTTCTGAAGTAGATTTTTGTTCGTTGCTGACTAGCTAAAGGAAGATATAAATTAATTCCGCAAATTTATTTCTCTTCGTATGTGATATTTGTGTTTAGAATTACATGTTTATTTAAATTATTAGAATTGTAGATCATATGAATCATGAGCCCCTTACACATGTTCATTCAATAATACCATCTATGTTCTTAAGTACCGAGAGGAAACAAAGTAAATTGTAGGATTATATTTCTAAATTGTCTATTGGCAGTTAGTAGTTACAGTTAGAATGATAGGATAATGCCTAGTCTACATTCATAGATAACCTAAGAGGGAGTTTGCGATTTATATTTAGTTGGAAGATTAAAGTAGATCATTTACATGTATCGAATTAGGACCCCATACATCCCTATGATCATTTTTATACCTTCATTGTTATTTATTGATTTTATTATATTTTTGTCTATTGCTGCATTATAATTTGCTTAGTTATATTTTTATTTTATATTTGAGACTGCGCATTAATACATCTTGATTTTTACTCTCTAGTTAATAGCAGCACTTTTGTAATAATTACTTGTTAGCTTTCAAACAACAATCCATGTGGAATACGATACTCCATATTGCTATATACCATATCTTTATTTTTTGCAGTCGAAATAGAGCTGGATCAGAAGACAAACATACCATTGTGAGCAAGTCTTTTTTGGCAGGTCACTTGTCCCTCTTTGTTGGTCGTGAGAGCAAGTCAAGATTGTTGCTGAATTAGGGCAGGCCCATTCTCTAAAGAAGCAGGTCGCTGCTTTTAGATCAACCTATCATTCTAGAACCAGATCGATGATGGACATTGAGTTACTTTTCTCATTAATTTGTGTTCACATGTTTTATTTGAGGATTTGTTTTGGGCCTAACTTGTGGGGATTTTTGCATTAGGGTTAGGTTTTATCTACAAATATCATGTAACCGTGCATAACCCTTACATCTAAAAATCAGTGTTCACATCAATAAATTCGTTTAGTAGTATGACAAATTCATATAAATTTCTCTATAAATTTCTATTGTACTTCTCTCGTGAATATAGATTTCTTCTTGTGAGAGTGGTATAACTAGCATTTGTTGGCAAACCATTACAAATCGTGTGCGTTTATGATTTATCTTTTCATTCACATGTCTAATTTTCTCATGTTCGGATATTAAGTTATAATGAACACGTGTCAGAGTTGTTAGGTTTTTTGCTTTAGCAAATCCGGTGAGAAAGATGTTTTGTTTCAACATGAAAAAATCATAAGTTCATAAGAAGAAATAATTTTAGCTTCGGTGAAACCAAGATACGAGCTATGTTAGCGAAATAAGGGCTCTGGGCGCCATTGACTAAAATGGCGGGAAACCCAAAAAACGTTGAGATTGTCACATTGGAGGAGAAGAAACACTCATCTATCATGTTTTATCTCGAAGACACATCATAACTTAGGTGGCGTAAGAAGAAACGAATGTTGGGTTATGAAGATTTTTGCGTAACAAGGACACATCATATCTATCAAACAAAGTCTTTCACCAAAAAGTTGTTGAAGCAACGTCTAGTCAACTTGCGTGTGCTGGAAAGTCAATCACTTTGGCAGCATTTGGATGAATTGAACACAATTCTTCTTAAATAGTCTAATATTAATGTCAAGGTTGAGGATGAAGATGAAACATTGGTTTTGTTAGTTTCTCTACCGCTTTCGTATGAGAACTTCTTCCAGACTTTCATTGGAGGGAAATACACCAACAAACTAGTTCAACTCTACACACAAGAGAACTACTTCACAAGGTTGGAGGAACAAACAACCTGACTAGCCAGGTCGCCGAGTTTTTGTCTAGTGATAACAGAGGTCAATCTAAGACTGGTAAGAAGAATAATTTTAAAAAGCTCTGGCCTAAGGGTCCAAAACTAGGTGATACTTCCAACTATTACAAAGATGCATGTCACTGGAAGAAGAAAAATTGTCTAAAGAGTAAGGGGAATCAATCTGGTACTGCTTCTATTACAGAAGGAGATTACATCAAGTTAGATAATGACATCACTCTGGTTGTAGACGGACAGGTGCATCACAATTATGTGTGGATTATGGAATCAGGGGCATCTTACCATATTTTTCCTCATAAGGAATGATTCCCAACATACGAGTAGATTGATGGTAGCATTTGGATGGCCAATAGCTCGACCTGAAAAGCAGTTGGAGTTGGTTCCATCATGTTGAGGACTTTGATGGAACCCCATTAAAAGGATTCTCAGTATCATATGATCATTAAGTATGATATTTTAAATAAAACATGTAATTTTATCATACATTAATTTTGATCTCATGAAGAGCAAGTTTGGTGTATGGGGGAGGAGGAGGATGAATACATCAAATCCCAACTTTTATTGTTTTCTTTGAACAGCAAGATCGAGAGGTCAGATCACTGGCATATCAGGTCAAGTCGTTTGGATAGCAGGTTGTCTTTTGTTTATGAGAGAGATGTTAATCTGCTCAAACAACTGTTCTTGATATCAAAGTGAGTGATTTGTACTTAAGCTAATCAATGAGTAGCTTGATTGAGCATATCAGCTGGTATGTTGAGAGACACAGATTGTGTGAACAAGAGATGATCTCTTGGTTGCTCTAGTACTAAAACAAACACCTCATTTTATCAGCCATGTGTTATTTAAGCAAATTAATTGACACAAAAATTAACAACTCATTATTTTGAGAACAACTCTCCGATGAAAGAGATGAACAATGCAATAAATATAAATGCATAATGTCATGGCTCGAGAAGCCCTCTATGTCCACGGTCGAAAACTAGATTGATGAATCCTTTAACCTTGGATTCCTCTCTATTTATGATTTATGCTTATGTATTGTAATAAACTTGTTTCCACTACCATTTTATGAGAATAAATTTTCATCATTTATTTTTAGTTTATTTTATGTTGATTATTTATAGCTAACAACTCCATTTTCTATATTGTAGACTATATAGTGGATCGATGATCACATAAGGTAACACAGTCAGTTCCTTGTAGAAAAAAGTTTACATTCCAAACAAACTTGGATCATTTAGTCGTGAAATGTTGCGGTATTATTATGAGGTGAGAGCTAACATTAGTCGATAGAATGATATCAATGCATTTATGTTGGTGTACATGTATTGCATATATGTACGTTGTTGTTTCACTGTGAGATAAATTCTTTTGTGTCGATACTAAAGAACGAGGTCTTGAGAATTCTTTAGTTCTTAATCTATGTTAATAACATGACGTATACATGGCTGATGATGTACTTCTTTGATGTATATTCACTTGCGGGTTTTTTGTAACCCTATACAATAATACATTGGGTAGTGGTCATTGGTTTGACGTGGAGTACTGGGATGTTATTGCATAGAATCACATCTCGGTGAATTCGAGTTGATTAAGTCCACGTGAGACATTCATCAATGTTTATTAAATAGTAACACGGTCGGTTAAATTTTATTTAAAACAAAGAGTGAGGGTGCTAACAAAAAGGATGAACTGCGGCCATCTAAGCAATTTCTAGAGGAGCTTATCCAAGAAGTATTTGAACAAGATGATTGTGAACAGAGTTGATGTTGGTAATGATCAGTGCAATGATGATAGGCATTGCATTAACACTGGGCAGGTGATCACAGTATTTTGTACCAAAAAAAAATGTATACTATTGATCAAGTCAAGTATCAAATAATAGATATTATATGTTCCCTATTTATAGATATTCTATGTTAAAGTTTCTAAGGTGAATGGATGAGATCTCAAATAATAGAATTTAAATTCCCACTTTTATCTCTCTGCAATTCCATTTATTATTCAAATTCAAATTTGAATAATTTATAATTAATTTTGATTTGGTCAAATCCATAACTTAATTAAATTAATTTTCAAGTCATTTTTGGGCCCAATAAAATTTAATTAATTGTTTGGTCCAACATAGACTTAAATTAATTAATTTAAGTTAATTTAACCTCAAATTAATTACTCTATTGAAATGCAATAAAATGTAATTCCATTATAAATATTTCTCGATTCCACTATAGGATAAATATTGAACTCATCTTAATCCATCCAAATTACTGATGTAACCCTCTTGTCATTAATTATTTCTCGCGTTTAAGATTTACTAAATCCATTAATTAATTGAGTTCGCTGACAACTAAAAATTAATTAATATATTTATTCATGAGTGATCCGGTTCAGACCTTAATTATTATATACAGAATAAATTCCAACCGACTGGGTTTCTTATGCAATAAACCTTTCTGAACGTCTCACGCGGATTTAAACAACTCGTGTTAATTGAGATAAGATTTTGTGTGACTGACAATCGAACACTTCTAGATAAATCAGTAACTATTGCCGAAGACATCATTATTTTGGGTTACGACAAACCCGCAACCATAGATGAGTCAAAGTAGCGTATAATCAACCACATATACTAATGCCATCGTCACAAATTAAGAAATGACTATTTTTCGAGACCTCGTTCTAAGCAACAACACGTAGAACTTATCTCACTGTGAAACCTCTCGATATGTATATGCAAAACATGTGTATCAGCTTATACATACTGATATCATTCTGCGGGCTAAGGTCAGCTCTCTCATCAAATGATACTACAGCCTTAACCGACTAGAATGTCCAAGTCTGTCTAGACTATGAGCTTTATGCTACAAAAGATCTGACTGTGTTACCTTCTGTCATCATCGATCCACCACACAGTCTAAAATTGCAGTAAATGGACTTGTTTGCAATTTAATATATAATACTCCCTCCGTCCCATTAAATATGTCCTGTTTGACCAAAAACTGTGAGAGCTTTTTGGTCAAAACAGGACATATTTAATGAGACAGAGGGAGTAATAAATAATAAACCTATGATAGAAACATTTATTCTCATTAAAATGAAACTGAAAACAAGTTTGATACTTCGTCTAAGCGTAAAGCATGATTTAACGTATAAAAACCCTAATAATCTCCACTTATACTCAAACATGTTTTAAAGTATACAAATATGTGTTGCATGACATACAACTCTCTCACGTATACCTAAAGCAGGTCTATTACACGTCATACTCCTAATCCCTCTACATACCTCTCAAGCGTCTTCCCGTTTTGGCTTTTCATGAAGGGATCTGACAGGTTGTCCTTCGATGCAATTTTTGTCACCACTATGTCACCTCTTCTCACTATATCACAGATGATGTGATATTTCCTCTCGATGTGTTTATTCGCCTTGTGGGCATGTGGTTCCCTTGAGTTTCCTACTGAACCAGAGTTATCACAATAAATCATGATACTCGTCGGCATACTTGGAATCACATCATAGGTCCATCAAGAAGCTCCTGAGCCCAACTGCTTCCTTTGTGGCCTCAGATGCGGCCACATACTCAGCATCCATGGTGGAGTCTACGATGCATTTCTGCTTCACGGTCCTCCATGTCACGGCTCTGCCTCCCAAAGTAAACACACACCCTGAGGTAGATTTCCTTAAGTCTTGATCCGTCTGAAAGTTGGAGTCGATATAACCTAAAGGGTGTAATGAATTAGCCTGGTAAACCAAACAGTACTCCTTAGTTTGTTTAAGGTAATTGAGTATGTTATTTACCGCTATCCAATGGCCCTTTTCAGGGTTAGACTGATATCGTGCTACCATGTCTATGGCAAAGCATATATCCAGCCTAGTACACATCATAGCATACATGAGACTACCTACTGCTGAAGCATAAAGTAGCTGTCTCATATCCTCTTTCTCATCAGGTGTCTTAGGACACATATCCTGAGAAAGAATGATTCCATGTCTGAAGGGTAAGAATCTCTTCTTCGAACCTTGCATGCTAAAGCGTCTAAGTACCGTCTCGATATAGGATTCTTGAGATAAGCACAACATTCTCTTAGATTGGTCATGGATGACCTTGATCCCTAGAATGTGTCCCGCGTCTCCCATATCCTTTAAATCGAATTCGCTGGATAGGTATGCTCTAACGTCCGACAACACTTTCTTGACACTTCCGATCAATAGTATGCCGTCTACGTATAGCACTAAGAAAAGAACTGTCTTACCCTCATACTTCTTGTACACACAGCTTTCGTCAGGGCACTGATCAAATCCATAGGACTTGATAACCTAATCGAAATAAAGGTTTCATGACCGTGAGGCTTGCTTAAGTCCATAGATGGACCTCTTATGCTTCCACACCATGTGTTCCTTTCCTTGAACCGCATAGCCATCGATTTGTTTCATATGGATATTTTCTTCAATACTTCCATTTAGGAAAGTTGTCTTGACATCCATTTGCCATACTTCCCATTCCATATGTGCGGCAACTGACAAAGAGAATACGAATAGACTTGAGCATTGCTACTGGTGAGAAGGTCTCATCATAATCGATACCTTCCTTTTGAGTATAGCCCTTTGCTACTCGTCTATCCTTGAAGACTATGATGTTACCGTTGGGTCCTCATTTCTGCTTGAAAACTCATTTATTCCCTATGGCCTTATAGCCTTCGGGCAGATCAACTAGCTCATATACTTCCTTGTCTAACATGGATTGCAGCTCAGACTTCATCGCCTCCTTCCAGAGGTAACATTTCTAGTCGTGTACTGCCTCTTTGTAGCTCCATGGGTCTGATTCATCTAGGCTTGGGACTGAGTCAGATGTCTCTCCCACTCCAATGAATCGGTCGGGTTGACGAACAACCCTCCCAATACGACAAAGCTCCACTGTAGGTGGTACAAGTGTTTAGGTCGGTGCTGATGGTCATTATTTTTCTTGTGAATTCTGAGAAACTGTAGCTCTCATTTTCTCGAGAACTACCTCGCTACTGGACTTTTGTTCGTTTACATATTCTTCTTCTAGGAATCGAGCGTGAGTGCTAGTCATGACCTTTCGATCTCTAAGACTATAAAACTCCCACCTTTTCGTCTCTCTAGGATAGCTTACGAGCAGACACAAGTCAGTACTGTTGGGAACCCTAAAGTATTTTGGTTTTGATGATGATCTCTCGAAACACACTTAGTTCTTTTTAGAGTTAAACTGTTCTACGTGTTAACAGATCACTACATATAAAGTGTTGGTCCCGAAAGAGCAACTTTTGGTGTATGGGGGGGGGGGGGAATACACCAAATGCAAACTTTTCAGCTTACTTGACTAATTAAATCAGAGAGATGTAAGCTTTCTGCAACACAGATTGCTCAAGGTGATAGAACAGAATGATTTTCTAATCGATCTGGTTCTGTCCAAGTAAAGTCTCTCAAGTGAGTAATACAAAGCAGAGAGTAAGTTTAAGCTTAAACTCCAACAGTGTATCGTGTGCGGAATAATGGTGGACTTAGTCGGTGTTCTTTGTTAAGAAAATCTTTAGAAGACTTAATCGAGTATTTAGAAGATTGATTAATAATGCAGATTGAATGAGTATGACAGATAGGGAATAAAAACAACTGAATATAAATGCAGAAAGTAAATAACACAGTTATTTTTACGTGGTTCGGGAAACCCCCTACGTCCACGGTCTAATCCAAACTGGATTAGATATCCACTACTAGGATACTCTTCTTATTTATACTCGTTGAGAACGAGCCACAAGTTTCAAGTACAAGCTTGATTGAAACTTATGCACGAATAAGGGTCGTGTCCCTTTACAACTTACAGAAAACTACTGTAAACAGGATATCTTCACGTTAATCCACTAGAAAACTACTAGCTAGTAAAGATCTCCTTCTTCTCTCGATAAGACAGACTTGAATCGAGGTTGATGTAATTACAATCACGAACGGTTTGAAGCTTTTTGTCTGAGTGAGAATTGCTTGAGAATATTTCTGTTGTATAGCACTTTCGTACATATTCAGTCTTTAAAACTTCAAATATATATAGGCTCTGAATTTGAAATTCTAGCCGTTTGTTGATTGGCGTGATTTGATTTGTGGATTGCCAATCAATCATATCTCTTCTTTCCTTGTAGAGTCGTCGATTGAATCTTCTATGAAGGGTAAGCAGATCATCTGTGATTATTTTCCTTCTGGGTGTCGATCGGTGATTTTCTTTCCAATTCTTGATGGATTGACATCTTTGACTCATTTGGTTCAGCTCCTTCTGTTTTGTTTTGAACCTTCTGGTTATGTCCTTTCTGGTTTAATGTCTTTCTGGTTGAATGCCTTTCTGGTTTAATGCCTTTCTGGTTTAATGCCTTTCTGGTTGAATGCCTTTCTGGTTGAACATTGGTTAGACATTTTCCGTTTGAAGCTTTCTTCAACTTTCTGGTTGGTACTAGCTTCAACTTTCTGTTGAAGTTATCTTGTTCCACTTTCTGTCTGAGACTTGCTGGTTTAACTTTCTGTCAGAGATTACTTGCTTCAGCTTTCTGTCTGAGTCATCTTCCAGCTTTCTGTATGAAGCTTTCTTGTTCAACTTTTTGTCTAAGACTTGCTGGTTCAACTTTCTGTTAGAGTTGACTTTTTGTCTAAGTCTTGCTTTAGCTTTCTGTCTGAGACTTCTTCCATCTTTCTGGTTGAACTGACTTCGACTATCTGGTTTATAAAAACCAAAGCAAATAATACAGAACATGAATAATACTAAGTGTGACTTTGAGAGAACATCATCAAAACTTAAAATATTAGTGGGGTTCCCAACATAAAGTGAATTATGATAGCGAACAAATTAGGAGATGACTTAACATGTAAAGGAATTATTCCTATAGAAGTCATTTCTATAATAGTATAGGATGAAGGCCAAGATTTTTTGCCAAGAAGAAATCGATCTGCTGTGACAGACAGCAACCAGATCACCGACCAGATTGATGATCACAGCGTATCACGAGATCGATAGAGTCATCAAACCACCAGATGACATCAGCCTACACATCATATCCTCTTGCCACGTCAAGATTTAAGACAATCCAATAGGGTTTGGAAAGAGAATCCACGATTGACACAAGGAAGGAAAGTAACCGTTAGCGATCTGCTTTCCATACTTAGAGGATTGAGTCAACGTTTCTACAAGGCAAGAACAGATATGATGGATATCATTGATTGTCAATCTACAATCAATCTCACGCCAATCAACAACGGCTATAATTTTAAATTCAAAGCCTATGTATTTGAAGTTCAAGGTCTGGAGACACACATGCGCTACATCGACAAACTGCTTTCAAGCAATCAATCTCAGAACCAGACTAAGAGCTTCAAACAACCTGTGATTCTACATCACACCAACTCAACCTCGATTTAAGTCTGTCTTATCGAGAGAAAGGAGATCACCCTGCTAGCTAGTAGTTTTCTAGTGGTAACGTAGAGGTAATCTATTGTAAAGGGACACGACCCTTACTTCGTGCATAAGTATCTTTCTAGCTTTGATTGATACTTGTGACTCGTTCTCCACGAGTATAAATAAGAAGAGTATCCTAGTAGTGGATAATATGGTCTAGTTTTGATCAGATCGTGGACGTAGGGATTTCCCGAACCACGTTAAACAACTATGTTATTTATCTTTCTGCATATTTATCTTCAGTTGTTTATTATTCTAACTCCCTACACTTCCATATAGTCTGCATCTCAATAAATCTGCTTTAACGATCTGATTAATCCTCAAGGTTTTCTAAATAAGCGAACTCACTAAATCCACCATATTTCCGCACACACAATACTTAGAAGATAATAAGATCACTCTTATTATTGTCTAAGTGTTTACACTAGAGAGCAATCTGCTTGGACTAATCTGGTATCGATCTACTGATCAATCCGGTGCGTCATCTACCGAGCAATTTCTTGTTTAAGAATAGCTTGAACTCTCTAATAATTAACCAAGTAAACTAAAAAGTTTGTATTTGGTGTATTTCCCCCCCCCCCCATACACCAAACCTTGCTCTTTTGGGACCAACAAGTGGTATCAGAGCAGTGGTTCAAACGACCATTGTTTCTGTTTCACAGGGATAAAACCTGCGTGGTCAACTTGAATAGATCTAGGAAAACCTATTTTCATTCACGTGCATACTATCTGCTATGGAATCTTCTGTTGTTAGGGCGTGTGAAGAATTCTCCATCCAAGGATATAGAGAATGGAGTTTCAGAATCAAAATAGCACTCAAAGCCCATCACTATCTAATGTGGAAAGTTATAGAAGAAGGACCACTACAGATCACTGAAGAAGTGACAGTAACTACTTCAACTGGTGTAACTACACAGATAGCTCCCAAAGATCCAAGAAAATATACTGCAGAGGAGCGTCGCGAAGCCAATCTGGATGAAATTGCTAAAGGGATCATATCTAGCACAGTCAAAGTCTTACATCTGGCCAAAATCCAAGATCTGGATACTGCCAAAGAGATGTGGGAAGCCTTAAGAGACTTGTGTCTAGGATCAGAGGTCATGATTCAGAACAAGCTGTCTCTTGCCTGCAATAAATACGATGAATTCAAAATGAAACCAGACGAGACCATTGAGCAAATGAAGATGAGATGCACTGGAATCCTCCTTGAGATATCAGCGTTCAATAAGAACAAGTATACTCTGTTGGGAACCCCATAAAATATATTAAGTTTTGATGATGCTCTTACAAAACACACTTGGTACTATACATGTTCTGTACCTTTTCACCTTGGTTTCAGCAAACCAGATAGTTGAAGCTAGTTCAACCAGAAAGATGGAATTTGTCTTTGACAGAAAGTTAAACCAGCAAGTCTCAAGACAGAATGCTAAACCAGAGAGTCTCAAAACCAGCAAGTCTCAAGACAGAATGCTAAACCAGAGAGTCT
>JAPKLX010000750.1:0-19180 GCA_026898415.1 Leonotis leonurus | reverse complement strand
TCTCAAAACCAGCAAGTCTCAAGACAGAATGCTAAACCAGAGAGTCTTAAACCAGCAAGTCTCAAAATGAAGCTAGTTAACTTTAACAGAAAGTTGAACCAGAAAAGCTTCAACCAGAAAGATGGAAGATACCTCGAACAGAAAGTGGTTAACAAACGCTCGACCAGAAAGTACTTCAACCAGAAAGTGATTAACGAATGATCAACCAGAAAATCTCCTCAACCAGAAAGTCTCTAAGACAATATCCAACCAGAAGGATACTAGACCAGAGAGGACACAACCAGAAGGTTTGAAGCAAAACAGAAAGAGCAGAACCAAACCTATCCATAAAGCATTAAAGACTTTCCATCGAAGAAATAGAAACTGAATCACTGATTGACATGAAGAAGGAAAGCAATCACAGATGATCTGCTTACCATTCATGAAAGATTCAATCAACAACTCTACAAGGAAATAAGAGATATGATTGATTGGCAATCAACAAATCAAATCACGCCAATCAACAAAACGGCTAGAATTTCAAATTCAGAGCCTATATATGTTTGAAGATTTAAAGTCTGAGAGTGAACAAGATACGTAAGTGATATACTGCAGAAATATTCTCAAGCATCCTATCTCCATATCAGACTTAAGCTTCAACCTGTTCGTGATAGTAATCACAACAACTCACCTCGATTCAAGTCTGTCTTATCGAGAGAAGAAAGAGATCTTTACTAGCTAGTAGTTTCCTAGTGGATTAACGTGAAGATAGCCTGTTTACAGTAGTTTTCTGTAAGTTGTAAAGGGACACGACCCTTATTCGTGCATAAGGTTCAATAAGGTTTGTAATTGGATCTTGTGGCTCGTTCTCAGCGAGGTTAAATAAGAAGAGTATCCTAGTAGTGGATATCTAATCCAGTTTGGATTAGACCGTGGACGTAGGGGGTTTCCCGAACCACGTAAAAATAACTGTGCCTTTTAAATTCTGCATTTTATATTCAGTTGTTTTTATTCTGCATCTATCATACTCATTCAAATCTGCATTCTTAATCTACCTTCTAAATACTCGATTAAGTCTTCAAAAGATTTTCATAACAAGAGCACCGACTAAGTCCACCATTATTCCGCACACAATACATTGCTGGAAATTAAGTTCACACTTACTTTCTGCTTTGTTTATCTCACGTGAGAGATCTTACTTGGATAGAACTTAATTGATTAGAAAATCATAGTGTTCTATCATCTAGAGCAATCTGTAATTCAGAAAGCTCACATCTCTCTGATTGAAATAGTCAAGTAAACTGAAAGTTTGCATTTGGTGTATCCCCCCCCCCATACACCAAACCTTGCTCTTTCGGGACCAACATACTCAAAGAGTGAAAAACATGAAAGTACTCAGAGCACTTCCACCTAGCTGGGAGATATATGTTGCAATGCAACCTCTTCGCGCAGACTTTAATGAACTATCCACTGAAGCTTTGTTTGATCATCTTGAAGGCCATGAATGTAATATACAAAGAATTCGTGGACCAGATCATCTGTCCAAAAAGGCAGAAAGCAGCTCGAAGAAGTTTAAATAAGTAGCCTTCAAAGCGAAGAGCAAAGCAGATGAACCTTCTGAACCTTCTATACCAGATGAAGAGAAAGGTTATGACAAATTACTAAAAGAGTTTGTAATGATTGTCAAACGCATGAACAAGTTGGAGGTCAGATCGAAGAAATATAGACGTTTCTACAAAGATAACAAGAACAGATTCTACAAGAAACGTGACAATGATCGATCTGATAACAAAGATGAATGAAAACAGCAGACAGATAAATCCTCAAAAACATCTAACTCAACAGATTATACCTGTTTTGGTTGTGGCAGAATAGGTCACTTCAAAACTGATTGTCCTGATCTGTCCAAAAGCCAAAGAGAAGAGTTGAGAGCAAAAAGAGATCGAAAACTCAAATATGAGCGAAATGCCATGCTAGCTGAACAAGATTCAAGCAGCTCGAGTCATTTTTCAGACAGCTCATCAGAGAATGATGAAACATTGTTTGCTAATGTCGAAGAAGGCTGGGATGAATGCTATGTTGGACTAGACAACGGTCTGGATGAAGTCGAGGTAAATTCTTGCAATTCAAATTCCTCAAATGATAATGATCTGGAACAGGAAGTAGAAGATCAATCTGAATACTCATGAGAAGAAGTAAATGAGATGTTCAAGAGCTATTCGAGCATCAAAAGACTTTTTAGAGAAGTAGTAGAAGAAAATGATAGGCTGAAGAAATCAGAACAGATACTGAGCACAGCTAACACCCAATTCGTTGCCCAAATAGCTGATCTGGAAGAACAGATCAAAGGGAAAGACAGTGAGATTCACTCACTAAACTCCAAGGTCAAAGATCTTATCAACAGAAACAACGTAGCTGAAGAAAAGATAAAGAAAGGCAAAGAAATGATCTACAAAAGTGATGAGCGTGCCAAGCTGCTAATCAATCTGCAGCAACAAGGCACATCTGGTTTAGGGTATCCAGGTCACTCAGAAAAATCTTCTGGACATAAGCTTTGTACCAGAGAGAAAGCTGATACCATATCAAGTAATAGATCTGAGGAACAAGAAGGATCATCCCCAGAAGATGAAAATAAAAGAGACCGGGAACAAACAATACTATCAAACGAAGGGTCAACCTGCTCACTACACAGAAACAGATCATGTTCATAAAAAGAATGTCAACAGGACATTACCCAACAAAAATGTTAACAAAACAAGGAATGTTAACAGGACATTACCTATTAAGAAGGGATTAAAGAATGATGGAATAGTTGATAATGATGGGAACATTATTACTTGCTATATATCTGTTCCTAACCCAAAAATGTTCTGGATTCGAGGGAACATTTGCTAATAACCAAGCACCCAAACGTTGAAGGCTAGCTAAGTTTGATTAATTGCAGGACCTGAAGACTGCAAGAAGAAACAAGATAGCAAGAGGAGCAATCTGAATAATAGATAGTGGATGTTCGAAACACATGACTTGTGACAAGAATCTATTATCAGATTACATTGAAAAACCAGGACCTCAGGTCACCTTTGATTGTAACACAAAAGGATACACCAGAGGATATGGAAACATCAAAGTTGGCAAGACCACCATCAAAAATGTATCATATGTTGAGGGTCTCAGTCACAATCTGTTTTCAGTAAGTCAATTCTGTGCTAACGATAATCAGATCGTTTTTGATACTAATAACTGTTTTGTGAAGAACAAAAATTGCAGGATAGGCTATATATTGTCCAGTGGACAAACCAGATCGAGACCTGCTTAATCACTAAAACTGTATCAGAACCAAGCTGGTTATGGCATAAAAGATTAAGCCACTTAAACTTCAAGTCAATCAACAGGATTGCCAAAGAAAAATTAGTGGAAGGACTACCAGATTAAGTATATGATAAAGATCATATATGTGATGCTTCTCAAGCTGGAAAGCAAACCAGATCATACTTTACTAGCAAAACAGCTCACTCAACATCAAGAATACTGGAGCTTTTGCATCTGGATCTGTTTGGACCAGTTAAGCAACTAAGCATAAATGGGAGAAAATAAACCTTAGTAATCATAGATGACTACTCAAGGTTCACCTGGGTCATCTTTCTGTTAAAGAAGAAAGAGACACTAGCCAAACTACCTGATTTTCTACACAAGATCACCAAACAGAAAGAGGTGAGTGTAGTTACTATCAGAAAAGATCGAGGAACAAAATTTCTCAACCAGAAGATTGAAGCATACTGCAATAAGATGGGAATCACTCATCAAACCTCAGCTGCTAAAACACCTCAACAAAATGGAGTTGTTGAGAGGCGAAACAGATCACTTAAAGAAGCAGCTCGTACTATGCTAGATGCTACCAATCTACCCAAGAAATTCTGGGCAGAAGCTGTTGGGAACCCTAAAGTATTTTAGTTTTGATGATGATCTCTCGAAACACACTTAGTCTTTTTAGAGTTTAACTGTTCTACGTGTTAACAGATCACTACATATAAAGTGAATTCTGATAGAGAACAGATTAGGAGATGACTTAGCATGTAAATGAATTATTCCTATAGAAGTCATTTCTATAAATAGTATAGGATGAAGGCGAAGAATTCACGCCAAGAAGAATTCGATCTGCTGTGATAGACAGCGACCAGATCACCGACCAGATCGATGATCACAACGAAGCACCAGATCGATAGAGTCATCAAACCACCAGATGACATCATCCTACACATCATATCATCTTACCACGTCAAAATTGAAGCCCATCCAACAGGGTTTGGGTAGAGAAACTATGATTGACACAAGGAAGGAAAGCAACTGTTAGTGATCTGCTTTCCATACTTAGAAGATTGAGTCAACGTTTCTACAAGGCAAGAACAGATATGATGGATATCATTGATTGGCAATCTACAATAAATCTCATGCCAATCAGCAACGCCTAGAATTTTAAAAATTCAAAGCCTATAAATTTGGAGTTCATGGTCTGGTGATAAACACACGCACGCGAGCAATATTGACAACATACTCTCAAGCACTCTCTGAACCAGACTAAGAGCTTCAAACAACCTGTGATTGTAAATCACACCAACCCAACCTCGATTCAAGTCTGTCTTATCGAGAGAAAGGAGATCACCCTGCTAGCTAGTAGTTTTCTAGTTGTAACGTAGATGTAATCTGTTGTAAAGGGACACGACCCTTATTTCGTGCATAAGTATCCTTCTAGCTTTGATTGATACTTATGACTCGTTCTCCACGAGTATAAAGAAGAAGAGTATCCTAGTAGTGGATAATCTGGTCTAGTTTTGACCAGATCGTGGACGAAGGGATTTCCCGAACCACGTTAAACAACTGTGTTCTTCATATTCCTGCATATTTACTTTCAGTTGTTTATTATTCTAACCATCTGCACTATCATATAAGCTGCATCTCAATCAATCTGCTTAACGATCTGATTAACTCTTAAGGTTTTCTTAATAAGAGCACTCATTAAATCCACCATATTTCCGCACACACAATACTTAGAAAATAATAAGATCACTCTTATGATTGTCTGAGTGTTTACACTAGAGTGCAATCTGCTTGGACTAATCTGGTATCGATCTGCTGATCAATCTGGTTAGTCATCTGCCGAGCAATTTCTTATTTAAGAATAGCTTGAACTCTATAATAATTTAACAAGTAAACTGAAAAGTTTGTATTTGGTGTATCCCCCCCCCATACATCAAACCTTGCTCTTTCGAGACCAACAAGTGGTATCAGAGCAGTGGTTCAAACGACCATTGTTTAAGTTTCACAGGGATAAAACCTGCGTGGTCAACGTGAATAGATCTAGGAAAACCTATTTTCATTCACGTGCATACTATCTGCTATGGAATCTTTTGTTGTTAGGGCGTGTGAAGAATTCTCCATCCAAGGATATAGAGAATGGAGTTTCAGAATCAAAATGGCACTCAAAGCCCATCACTATCTGATGTGAAAAATTATAGAAGAAGGCCCACTACAGATAACTGAAGAAGTGACAGTAACTACCTCAACTGGAGTAACAACATAGATAGCTCCTAAAGATCCAAGAAAATACACAGCAGAGGAACGTCGTGAAGCCAATCTGGATGACTTTGCTAAAGGGATCATATCTAGCATAGTCAAAGGGGTACATCTGGCCAAAATCCAAGATCTGGATACTGCGAAAGAGATGTGGGAAGCCCTAAGAGACTTGTGTTTAGGATCTGAAGTCATGATTGAGAACAAGCTGTCTCTTGCCTGCAACGAATACGATGAATTCAAAATGAAACCAGGCGAGACCATAGAGCAAATGAAGATGAGAATCACTGGAATTCTCCTAGAGATATCAGCGTTCAATAAGAACAAGTATACTCAAAGAGAAAAGAACATGAAAGTACTCAGAGCACTTCCACCTAGCTGGGAGATATATGCTGCAATGCAACCTCTTAGCGCAGACTTTAATGAACTATCCACTGAAGCTTTGTTTGATCATCTTGAATGCCATGAATGTGATATACAAAGAATTCGTGGACCAGATCATCTGTCCAAAAAGGCAGAAAGCAGCTCGAAGAAGGACAAAGAAATAGCCTTCAAAGCAAAGAGCAAACCAGATGAATCTAATGAACCTTCTATACCAGATGAAGAGAAAGGCTATGACAAATTGGTAAAAGAGTTTGCAATGATTGCCAAACGCATGGACAAGATGGAGGTCAGATCGAAGAAATTTAGACGTTTCTACAAAGATAACAAGAAAATTTCTACAAGAAACGTGACAATGATCGACCTGATTCCAAAGATGAATCAAAACAGCAGACATGTAAAATCTCAAAAACATCTAACTCAGCAGATTACACCTGCTTTGGCTGTGGCAGAACAGGTCACTTCAAAACAAATTGTCCTGATCTATCCAAAAGCCAAAGAGAAGAATTGAGAGCAAAAAGAGATCGAAAACTCAAATATGAGCGCAAGGCCATGCTAGCTGAACAAGAGTCAAGCAGCTCGAGCTATTTTTCAGACAACTCATCAGAGAATGATGAAGCATTCTTCGCTAATGACGAAAAAGGCTGGGATGAATGCTATGTGGGACTACACAACGGTCTGGATGAAGTCGAGGTAAACTCTTGCAATTCAACTTCCTCAAATGATAATGATCTGGAACAGGAAGTACAAGATCAATCTGATTACTCATGGGAAGAAGTCAATGAAATGTTCAAGAGTTATTCAAGTATCAAAAGACTTTTTAGAGAAGTCGTAGAAGAAAATGATAGGCTAGAGAAATCAGAACAGATACTGAGCACAGCTAACACACAATTCGTTGCCCAAATAGCCGATCTGGAAGAACAGATCAAGGGAAAAGATGGAGAGATTCACTCATTGAACTTAGAAATCAAAGATCTCATCAATAGAAACAACGTAGCTGAAGAGAAAATAAAGAAAGGCAAAGAGATGATCTACAAAAGTGATGAACGTGCCAAGCTGATCATCAATCTGCAGCAAAAAGGCACATCTGGTCTAGGATATCCAGGTCACTCAGAAAAATCTTCTAGAACCATAAACTTCATATAAGAGAGGAAGCAAACACCAGATCAAGTGATAATTTAAGGAACAAGAAAGATCAACCCCAGAAGATGATGGTAAAAGAGACTGGGTACAAACAATACACCCAAACAAAGGGTCATCCAGCTCACTACACAGGAACAGATCGTGTTCACAAAAAGGATGTCAACAGGACATTACCCAACAAGAATGTCAACAAAACAAGAAATGTCAACAGGACATTACCCGTTAATAAAGGATTGAAGAATGATGGAGTATAAAGACATCATCCATTTGTACTTCATTCTCTATCTAAAGTTGATAATGATGGGAACATTATTACTTGCTATATATCTGTTCCTAACCCAAAAATGTTCTGGATTCGAAAGGGAACATTTGCTAATAATCAAGCACCCAAACGTTGAAGGGTAGCTAAGTTGGATTAATTGCAGGACCAGAAGAGTGCAAGAAGAAACAAGATAGCTAGAGGAGCAAGAATCTACTATCAGATTACATGGAAAAATGAGGACCTCAGGTCACCTTTGGATGTAATTCAAAAGGATACACCAGAGAATATGGAAACATCAAAGTTGGCAAGACCACTATCACAAATGTATCATATGTTGAGGGTCTTAGTCACAATCTGTTTTCAGTAAGTCAATTCTGTGCTAACGGTAACCAGATCATTTTTGATACTAATAACTATTTTGTGAAAAACAAGGAAGGAGATGAGATACTCCTTACCAGTGGGCAAACCAGATCGAGAACAGATTGCTAAAGAAAAATTAGTTGAAGGACTACCAGATCAAGTATATGATAAAGATCATATATGTGATGCTTCTCAAGCTGGAAAGCAAACCAGATCATCCTTTACAAGCAAATTAGCTCACTCAACATCAAGAATACTGGAGCTTTTGCATCTGGATCTGTTTGGACCAGTCAAACCACTAAGCGTAAATGGAAGTAAGTACACCTTAGTAATCATAGATGACTACTCAAGGTTCACTTGGGTCATCTTTCTGTTAAAGAAGAAAGAGACACTAGCCAAACTACCTGATTTTCTACACAAGATCACCAAACAAAAGATTGAGGCATACTGCAATAAGATGGGAATTACTCATCAAACCTCAGCTGCTAGAACACCTCAACAAAATAGAGTTGTTGAGAGGAGAAACAGGTCAGTTAAAGAAGCAGCTTGTACTATGCTAAATGCTACCAATCTACCCAAGAAGTTATGGGCAGAAGCTATCTACACAGCCTGTTATACTCAGAATAGATCATCAATTACACTCAGACATGGAAAGACTCCATATGAGATCTGGAACAACAGAAAGCCTAAGATCTCTTACTTTCGCACTTTTGGTTGTTTGTGTTACATACACAATAATGGGAAATCTCAATTGAGGACTTTTGATAGCAAAACTGATTCTGGAATATTCTTAGGATATTCTTATGTCAGTAAAGCATATCGAGTCTACAATAAGAACTCTCATATTTTGGAGGTAACACCTCATGTTATTTTTGATGAGTCTTTTGTTAAGTACAGGTCACTAGATAATGAACAGATCAAGAACCAGATAACCACAAGAAAATTGAATGAATTACTACTTGAAGATATCCTTATCTGGAATTCAAAAATTGATGATGAAGATATCAACAATCCACCTATTGTTGAAGAAGTTATACAGCAAGGGGGAACAATCCAACATGAACTGGATGAAAACATACCACTAAGAGAAAGCAATGAAACAGTCATTGTAGATGATGATCAATCTGGAAATCTAAATCCAGAAGAAAGAATAGATGAGAATCCATTTCAAGCTTCATCAACAGTTCACACTGAATTTGAGGATCCAACATCTCAACCTGATCCTGAGATATCTAATGAAGAGATGACCAGGGGAAGGAGATGGATACAAGAAAATCCACCAGAACAGATCGTTGGGAACCCCTCAGATCGTGTGAAAACCAGAAGAATGCATGGAGAAAGTGCATTGTTAAGCTGTTATCTCTCTCGCATTAAACCATCTGATGCTCATGAAGCACTACAAGATGCAGATTGGATAACAGCAATGCAAGAAGAACTTAATGAGTTCAAAAGAAATGAAGTCTGGTATCTCGTGGATAGACCCAAACACCAAGGAGTGATAGGCATAAAATGGGTATTCAAAAATAAACGAGATGAGAAGGGTAAAGTAGTCAGAAACAAAGCCAGATTAGTAGCTAAAGGCTATAATCAACAAGAAGGCATTGATTTTGATGAAACATTTGCACCCGTAGCCAGACTATAAGCAATAAGACTATTCTTAGCATATGCTACACACAAAAGGTTCAAGGTATACCAGATGGATGTCAAAAGTGCATTCCTAAATTGTATCATTGAAGAAGAAGTCTATGTGGAAAAGCCACCTGGATTTGAAGAAGAAGATCCAAATCAGAAAGTTTACAGACTGACTAAAGCAGTCTATGGTCTAAAACAAGCCCCTAGAGCTTGGTATGAGACTTTATCAAAATTCCTACTAGAATCTGGATTCAGAAGAGGATCAGTTGACAAGACCTTGTTCATCATCAAAGTCAAAGAGAATATCCTTCTAGTACAGATCTATGTAAATGATATCATATTTGGATCTCAATCCACCTATTTATGTGATAAATTTGCTGAACTTATGAAGAATAAGTACCAAATGTCCATGATGGGTGAAATGAGTTTCTTTCTAGGTTTGCAGGTCAAGCAGCTACCAGATGGCATCTTCATAAATCAAGCCAAATATATTCAAGATCTGCTGACTACATTTGGGATCAAAGACAGTAAACTAGTTAAAATCCCAATGCAGACCAACGGGAAAATTGATCCCGATCCAGAAGGAAAACCAGCTAATATCACTCAGTACAGAGGGATCATAGGATCATTACTTTACCTAACTGCAACTCGACCTGACATCACATTTGCAGTAGGAGTATGTGCAAGATATCATGCAAACTCCAACGAGTCTCACATGGAAGCAGTTAAGAAGATCTTAAGATATCTTAAGGGAACAGCTCACATTGGATTATGGTATCCATGTGAAGACAACTTTGAGCTTATTGGATACACAGATTCAGATTATGCTGGATGCAAGCTAGATAGAAAGTCAACATCTGGGACATGTCAGTTTTTAGGAAATAAACTGATCTCTTGGTTCTCAAAGAAGCAGACATATGTTGCTACAGCAACCACAGAGGCTGAATATATGGCAGCTCAAAGTTGTTGTGCACAAATACTCTGGTTAAGACAACAACTCAAAGACTATGAGATAGATGTCAAGGAGATACCCATTTTCTGTGACAGCTCAAGCGCTATAGCAATCACACAGAACCCTATTTTGCATACCAGATGCAAGCATGTGGACGTGAGACATCATTTTATAAGAGATCATGTTGAAAGAAAACATGTACAGATCGAGAAAATAAACACTGAGGTACAGAGAGCTGACATCCTTACCAAAGCATTACCAGAAGAAAGATTTAAGATGTTTTGTGGTAAACTAGGACTATTAAATCTTGAAGAAAGGACCAGATTGACTTAGGTCAAATCACGTTCAATATTCCAACAGGGAATTAGAACCAGATTGATGGAAAACAGACCATGTAAAATTCCAACTGGGAATTGACGCCAGATCATATAAATAGAAGTTAATATTAAACAAGATCGATTAAATTCCAACCAGAAATTAATAAAGAAGTCATCATACAAGATTGATGTCCAAAGTTGAAAGTGGCATAAACAGATCCATAATGTTGGCAACAGTTCACTATGAAGGAGATCGGTCAGGACCGGATGACTAGCAGCCACGTGGATATTAATTATTCTTTTTATTCTAATTTTCCCATTACTTGGTCAAGGGGGAAAGTCAAAAAGATACGGCGATTAATTTTTGCCTATGTATCTAAATTCTGACATAATATACCAAATCTTCTATTTTGATGATTAAGTACAGTGTTTGGGAAACGTGATCGAGGATATATTTACCAAACCAAGAAAAGGAAAGAAAATCAACTGGTGATACAAACACGCATCTCACTGCAGCCATTGGATCAAAGCGCGTGTATCAAATGCTGAAAAGGGGAAGAAAATCAATTAAAATATTACTCTCTCTTATAGCTTATCTATCTATATATACATTTTTATAAGGCGGTTCGACTATCACATACACTGTTCTTCTTCCTTAAACACTTAGCGAAATTTTCTTCCTTCCACACTCTCTCAAATCTTCAAAATCCTACCTGTTTTTACCGATATGGCACCCAAATCTTCTCTATTTCTTGAGCAAGTGAACTTTTTGAAACCTTATATTCATCATGATCTTTATGCTGTTCTCGATACTTTTGGCTTTCACAAACTGGATAAGGCATTCGACCTTGTTAGACGTTGCAAAGGTTTCCACAACATAATTACTACACACCCTGTCCACTTTCTACCAAAGGAAGTTGCGGCCTTTTATCTCTCGTACTGAACATTATCGACAACGTTTACAAGTTGAAGGATGAAGGTCTCACTCTGGGAGACATCAGCGAAGAGCAACTTCAAGAGGCTATAGAGATGGTGATGGTAGTGCCCATTCGCTACTTGAACAAGATGTTCAACAGGGCACTACTTGCACAAGAATTCAAAATAGTTTTTGAATTCATCCAGAGGATATTCTTGAACCACAATGGTTCTTACGACCAGGTCACCCCCGAAAAGTTCAAGATACTAGCAGCCGTTGTGTTGAATCTATCGGTGAATTGGAGCAGAATTCATTTTGATCTCTTGGGAAAGGAGGCCAAGATCATCACATTCGTAAAGGGAGCAAGCCCTGGAAATGAGGTGAGAAGAAGCAGTCTGAGGCACTCAACCAAGATAAGTTACATGCTGGAAATGTTCTTCAACCAGCATAAATGGGACTCAGTTGTGGAATTTAATGATAGATTGAGGTTCCCAAAGGACCAGCACCAAATTAAAATGTCTATGGGCATTTCTGCTAATCTGATTGCAAGAGTAACAGACCCTATCTTTGCCAACGCGCTGATGGAGATGGGAAGTTCCAACCCAATCTGGGTTCCTCCATCTGCTCCAGCTGAGAAGTCTACAAAGTCAAACGTTACAAAAGAGAAACAAGTCGAAAGGACCCCTACCAAGACGGTAACAAGGAGGGCCAGCTCTGTCGACACAGACGCCTCCACAGTAGCCCAACAGCCGAAGCCCAAAAGAAGGAGACTACAGAAGCTGTCAAAACCTGTGGAGGAAGCCCAGTTTGAAGAAACTGCCATCCCTCAACAGGAGGATGTAGTTGAGGAAGAGGCGATACTGGTTGGGAGATCACCAGAAGATGTTGTCCCCATCTTCTCCATGGACCCAAGTCAAACAAAAGACTTTTCACCAGCTCATACTACAATTCCATCATCTGCTGAGCCTTTGGAGCAGATCGATGAGGATGATGAAGAAGCAGATGAATCCTCCGAAGAGGATGTGGAGAAGAAAACTGCAGAGCAAGTTGTGAAATTGTTAGAAGCAGAAGCAGATCATGCTGTACTCAAATCTTTTCCAGGCATCCAGCTCACACCTGAGAGCTATGATGCAGCCAAGAGAGTCAAGCTGCTGCTTCTCATTAAGGACAAGGAATTCTACGTCCTTGATGTTTTGCTCAAAACCAAATAAATGGACATACTCAAAGCTGAAGAAGCAACTTTTTTGAACATATTTGAAGTCTCCTCTATCGCAGAGTTGAGGGAAACTTATCCACAAACCATCTTGGCAATAGCTCAGCATGAAGCTCAAAAATTGAAGATCGATCTGAGATCTATATATGAGAAAGCTGGAATGCTGCAATTCTTTGATAGTGTGACTGATGTTGAAGAGATTGAAGAAGTTGAAAGAATTCAAGAAGGAACTTCAGAAGCTCACCAATCGGGTGCAACAATAACAGAATCAGAACCAGATCAGCACATGGCTGATGCTGGAGAACAGATTGTGGAGACCACTGCACAGGCTGAGGGGGAACCAGCCAAGACAAGCAAGATTAAGATAGCAGTGGTCAACTATCCACAAGAGGAGAATGAACCAGCTGGACAGAGGGTAGGAGGAAAGCTTACTGACAATATCTACACCCCTGCTGTCACAGCAACGATGGAAGAATTCGTGAAATCAACCAATTTAGAGGACATATTGATGACCCAGCATCAATCACTGTCCAATGAACAAGTAAAGGATCTGATCTCCCACAAGGTTGACAAATTTATGTATGGAACCCTCTCCACAGTCCAAGATCAGGCCACTCGCATTCTCACTCAGTTCAACAACCATCTAAAATCCCATGTTGACCAGGTTGACTCAGACTTGAGAAGAGTGTGCAGGATGAAACTTGAAGAACTGAGCAAAGGAAGGGACAGATCGATCAGACTCTGGTGACTATGGAGCTAAAAGTCCAAGAAATGTACAAGATAGTCACAGAGTTCGCAAAGAAGGAGAAAGACATGGTCCATACCATTGTCAAACAACAGACTGACGGGATAACCGAAGAAGTGATTAAAGCAGCTAATGCAGAAATCAGATCGCTATTCAGAAAGTTTGAAACAGATGGAAAAGATTTTGTGGCAAGAAAGATGAGCGAACTGCGCTACCTAACGAAGACCTTAATTGACTCATTTTTTTATGAGATTGAAGTGATGAAAGAGGAGCAAGAGAGTTTCACTGCCAATCTGGCCCAGGCAAAGACATCATTCCAAAAGCAGATCGACGACTCTAACCTGCATATCACTTCATTACTTGCACAGAAGTTAGAGTCAGAGAAAGAAGCAAAGGAAATAAAGGAGGAGCTCGCCTCCCTTAAGGCACTCATCAATCTATATGTTGATGATGTCGAAAAGGGGGAAGGATCCAAGAAGAAGAAGGAGAAAGGAAAGGAGGTTGTAGTTGAAAAAGGGAAGGGACAATCTGCTGCCAAGGATGAAAGGATAAAAGCTCAACCTGAGCTACAAATTGCACCAGAACAACCCAGCCCACCATCTGCTCCAGCCCAGAAGATATCTAAATCAACATCAAGCAGATCAAGCCACTCCCAAACCTCGAAGAAGAAGAAAAGGTCTGGATCCGGTTGGGTCTCATCTGCTCCTATCAGGACAATGAAGACTACAGAAGGAGAGACCAACTGGGTCCCAGAGAACTTAAAGGATGGATGGGAAGGACTCAAATACGGCTTCATTATGTGTCGCTATTTCCTCAAAGAACCAGCTTACTGCGAAGGGACACCTAATGAAGCATTCAATCTCTATCTGGACTTAAACGATGCAAGAGATCTAGTGGAGGATATACGTGCAGCAGCAACAAAAGCTCAGGTTACAATTACTGCCCCGGAGAGGGAATTCAGAACATGTCCTAACATACCTTGCACTGAGCTTCCAGACAAAACCTTCCTACTCAACTTTATAAACCAGCTCGCAGAAAATAGAGGATACAAGATAGACGCTGAGGACCCAGATTATATAAGAGTGAGAGAAGGAGTATATGAGAGCGTACAACTTATATCCGACGAGACAAGGGCGAAGATGAAGAAACTACAGGAAGAGAAGAGGAAGAGCAAATAGTTACTCACTTTCATATCTTATACTATCTGTAACTCCTACTTTTGATGAACTGTAATCCTTTATTTGCATCTTCTCTATGGAGATCATTTTTTTTGTTTCTGATGACAAAATCTTATTGTCCAGAACATATATAAACTGCTTTAATTGTTATAACCTAATAACGAAACATAATCAATCTGGCTGTCCAACCAGATCTCTCTTAATATGTTATTAGGATATATTTGTAAAGTGTGGTTTCGACATCATCAAAAAGGGGGAAATTATTGGGAACCCTAAAGTATTTTAGTTTTGATGATGATCTCTCGAAACACACTTAGTCTTTTTAGAGTTTAACTGTTTTACGTGTTAACAGATCACTACATATAAAGTGAATTCTGATAGAGAACAGATTAGGAGATGACTTAGCATGTAAATGAATTATTCCTATAGAAGTCATTTATATAAATAGTATAGGATGAAGGCCAAGATTTCACGCCAAGAAGAATTCGATCTGCTGTGACAGACAGCGACCAGATCACCGACTAGATCGATGATCAAAACGAAGCACCAGATCGATAGAGTCATCAAACAACCAGATGACATCATCCTACACATCATATCATCTTACCACGTCAAAATTGAAGCCCATCCAACTGGGTTTGGGTAGAGAATCTACGATTGACACAAGGAAGGAAAGCAACCGTTAGTGATCTGTTTTCCATACTTAAAAGATTGAGTCAACATTTCTACAAGGCAAGAACAGATATGATGGATATCATTGATTGGAAATCTACAATCAATCTCACGCCAATCAGCAACGGCTAGAATTTTAAAAATTCAAAGCCTATAAATTTGGAGTTCATGGTCTGGTGATAAACACACGCACGCGAGCTATATTGACAACATACTCTCAAGCACTCTCTGAACCAGACTAAGAGCTTCAAACAACCTGTGATTCTAAATCACACCAACCCAACCTCGATTCAAGTCTGTCTTATCGAGAGAAAGGAGATCACCCTGCTAGCTAGTAGTTTTCTAGTTGTAACGTAGAGGTAATCTGTTGTAAAGGGACACGACCCTTATTTCGCGCATAAGTATCCTTCTAGCTTTGATTGATACTTGTGACTCGTTCTCCACGAGTATAAAGAAGAAGAGTATCCTAGTAGTGGATAATCTGGTCTAGTTTTGACCAGATCGTGGACGAAGGGATTTCCCGAACCACGTTAAACAACTGTGTTCTTTATATTCCTGCATATTTACTTTCAGTTGTTTATTATTCTAACCATCTGCACTATCATATAAGCTGCATCTCAATCAATCTGCTTAACGATCTAATTAACTCTTAAGGTTTTCTTAATAAGAGCACTCATTAAATCCACCATATTTCCGCACACACAATACTTAGAAAATAATAATATCACTCTTATGATTGTCTAAGTGTTTACACTAGAGTGCAATCTGCTTGGACTAATCTGGTATCGATCTGCTGATTAATCTGGTTAGTCATCTGCCGAGCAATTTCTTATTTAAGAATAGCTTGAACTCTCTAATAATTTAATAAGTAAACTGAAAAGTTTGTATTTGGTGTATCCCTCCCCCCCCCCCCATACACCAAACCTTGCTCTTTCGGGACCAACATAAGCTATCTACACAGCCTGTTATACTCAGAACAGATCATCAATAACACTAAGACATGGAAAGACACCATATGAGATATGGAACAATAGAAAGCCTAAGATCTCTTACTTTCGCACTTTTGGTTGTTTGTGTTACATACATAATAATGGGAAATCTCAATTGAGGACCTTTGATAGCAAAACTGATCCTGGAATATTCTTAGGATATTCTGATGTCAGCAAAGCATATCGAGTCTACAGTAGGAACTCTCATATTGTGGAGGTAACACCTCATGTTGTTTTTGATAAGTCTATTGTTGAGTACAGGTCACCAGATAATAAACAGATAGAGAACCAGATAACTACGAGAAAGATGAATGAATTACTACTTGAAGATATTCTTATCTGGAAATCAAAGAATGTTGATGAAGATATCAACACTCCACCAATCGCTGAAGAAGTTATACAACAAGGGGGAACAATCCAACATGAATTGGATGAAAACAGATCACCAACAGAAAGCAATGAAGCAGTCATTGCAGATGATGATCAATCTGGGAATCTAAATCCAGAAGAAAGAACAAATGAGAATCCATTTCAAGCTTCATCAACAGTTCACACTGAATTTGAGGATGCAACAGATCAGCCTGATCCTAAGATATCTGATGAAGAGATGACCAGTAGACGCAGATGGATACAAGATCATCCACCAGAACAGATTGTTGGGAACCCATTAGATCGTGTGAAAACAAGAAGAATGCATGGAGAAAGTGCATTGTTAAGCTGCTTGTTTCAACTTATTTTTTAACTTTCAGTACGTGGGCGTTGTTTAGACTAGACCCACTGTCCGATAAAGGGACTCAGTAACGGGTACGAGGAATATTTCCAGCTGATATACTTCCAAGTTATTTTATTAATTTGCTCGCAAGAGAACGAGTTCGTTATAGATTAATAAGTTAACCCTAGTCGTGTTCTCAAGGAAGGCTTAGCAGGGCAATTATATTCTTTGTTCGTAAAAATGGAAAGCAATTAAAAAATTTGATTTGGATTTTTATAACTAGGCAAAGAAAGTAAATAAGAAAGCAATTAAAGTCTAAAATAAGAACGAAAATTAAATCTTATCTAGGAAAGTAAAGAACTTGAAGTTGGAAAACGAAAGAAGAACGGAAAGAAATCTAGAAATAAAAGAACGATGAAAGGAGTTGAAAACACAAAACAAAATGAACAGTAAAGGTAAATAAACAAAGCAATAATTAAAGGGAAAAAAACGAACTTGAATTAATACTTGAAGTACGTCTGGAAACGACAATGAAGATCTGGAAATAACGGTGTTCGAATGTTGTAAATGGCTAACTCTAAAATAAAGAACGGAACAAAAAATCTTATCTAGAATGCTAAGTCTCAACCTTTGATTGCGGGATCGAGACGAACTAAAAATAATAGAAATATACTGGAAAACTAGTCTAGGAATTCGTGCTAAAAGGAATCAGGACGAAGAGTGGAGAATTGCGATGTAACGAATGAATGGCACGACGTGTCTTTTTCTAGCGAGAGGAAGGTCAGCGGTCTCTGGAAGTCACCGGGCGCTGACTAGGTTTGTTCCGAGTGGCGCTAGGGTTCGTTGCAACTGCCCGCGCGAAAAATGGGGAGTCAGCGTCCGCTTAGATAGGTCAGCGGCCGCTGACCCGTGTGCCGTGGCCTGGCACGGCCGCTGGCTCGCTGCTGGCTAGTTAGCGACCGCTGACACGGTCTGTCACGTGTCCTTCGGCACACTTCTTCGTTTTCTCGTCTTTTCTCGTTTCTTTTCCACTTTTGACGTTCGTTTAGGCCGATGATCCTGAAACATAAAATGAAACAGAAATCGGGCCAAAACATCACGAAACGAGGGAAAATAATACGAATAAAGCAACGAAAAACCTAAGTTTAGACGAACAAAAGGAGACTAAACACTGCTATCTCTCTCGCATTGAACCATCTGATGCTCATGAAGCACTACAAGATGCAGATTGGATAACAACAACGTAAGAAGAACTTAAAGATTTCCAAAGAAATGAGGTCTGGTATCTCGTGGATAGACCCAAACACCAAGGAGTAATTGGTGTAAAATGGGTGTTCAAAAATAAACGAGATGAGAAGGGTGAAGTAGTCATAAATAAAGCAAGATTAGTAGCTAAAGGCTATAATCAACAAGAAGGCATTGATTTTGATGAAACATTTGCACCCGTAGCCAGACTAGAAGCAATAAGACTATTCTTAGCATATGCTGCACACAAAAGGTTCAGAGTATACCAGATGGATGTCAAAAGTGCATTCCTAAATGGTATCCTTGAAGAAGAAGTCTATGTGGAACAGCCACCTGGATTCGAAGAAGCAGATCCAAATCAGAAAGTATACAGACTGACAAAAGCAGTCTATGGTCTAAAACAAGCCCCTAGAGCTTGGTATGAGACATTGTCTACATTTCTACTAGAATCTGGATTCAGAAGAGGATCAGTTGACAAGACTTTGTTGTTGGGAACCCTAAGACATTTGGTTTTGATGATGGCCTTTTCGAAACACACTTAGATGTTTAATAGCTTAAGCTGTTCTCGTGTAATAACAGATCACTAGAGATAAAGTGAATGTTGCTATATAACAGATTAGGAGATGACTTGAAGTGTAAAGGAAATATTCCTATAGAAGTTAATCTCAACTTAGAATAGGATGAAGGTCAAGATTTTACGCCAAAAGGAATCGATCTGCTATAACAGACAGGGACAAGATTGATGACCAGATCGATGTCTACAGCGAGGAACCAGAACGATTGAGTCATCAATTCATCAGCTGACATCATCCTACACATCATATGCTCTTGCCAGGTCAAGATCAAGTCCATCCAATTGGGATTGGAAAGAAGATCTTCGGTTAACACATAGAAGGAAAGAGACCGTTGGCAAATC
>JAPKLX010002308.1:2038-14028 GCA_026898415.1 Leonotis leonurus | reverse complement strand
GATAGTAGGTTCTTGTCACATGTCATGTGTTTTGAACAGCCACTATCAATTATCCAGATTGTTCCTTTTGCCATCTTGCTTCTTCTTGCAGCCTTCTGGTCCTGCAATTAAATAAGCTTAGCTACCCTTTATTGTCTGGGTGCTTGGTTATTAGCAAAGATCCCTTTTTGAATCCAGAATAGCTTTAAATTTGGAACAGTAATGTAGCTGGTGATGATATTCCCATTCTCATCAACAATGGACTTTGAGTGAAGAACAGATGGATGGTATCTCTCTGATCCTTTGCTTTCTGCTTTCTTTTGTGATGTCCTGTTGACTTTATTTTTGGGCTGTTGTTTGGATTCAGTGCAATAGGCAGGATGTCCTTTGGTTTGATGATATTGTCTGTTACCAATTTGTTTAACAATCATCTTCTGGGGAAGATCTTTCTTATTTTTCAAGTTTATTACTTGATCTGGTATTTGACTTCTTTCTGGTACGAATTTCATTGGACCTGCTGCTTTTCCTGTGTGACCTGGATATCCTAATCCAGAAGTGCCCTTTTGCTGCATGTTAATTAGCAGTTTAGCACGTTCATCACTCTTGTAGATCATCTCTTTTCCTTTCTTGATCTTCTCTTCAGCAATGTCATTCCTATTTATAAGATCTTTGATTTTTGAGTTCAAGGAATGAATCTCACTGTCTTTACTCTTGATCTGTTCTTCCAGAACGTTGATGTTAGCAACAAATTTAGTGTTTGCTTTACTCAATATCTCTTCAGTTTTCTTCAATCTGTCATTTTCTTCAACAACTTCTCTGAAAAGTCTCTTGATACTTGAGTAGCTCTTGAACATTTCATTAACTTCATCCCATGAATATTCATCTTGGTCTTCTGTTTCCTGTTCCAGATCAGTATTATTTGAAGAGTTAGAGTTGCAGGAATTTACCTCTACATCATCTAGACCGTTGTCTAGTCCTGCAAAGCATTCATCCCAGTCTTCTTCTTCTTTAGCAAAGAATGCTTCATCATCTTCCGTTGAACTGTCAGATAGATGACTTGAGCTGGAATCATCATCTTTCTTTTCTTCTGCTATCATAGCTTTACGTTGAGCTTTTAGCTTTCTGTCCCTTTTAGCTCGTAGTTCTTCTCTCTGACTTTTGGATAGATCAGGACAGTCTGTCTTGAAGTGACCTGTTCTTCCACAGCCATAGCAGGTATAGTCAGTAGTATTAGTGATTTTACCATTACCTCTACTTTCTGTTTTGTCATCAGATCGTTCTGCTTCTTTGTTCTTCTGGTATCTACTTTTGTTGTCTTTGTAGAACCTTCGATACTTTCTTGATCTGACTTCCATCTTGTCCATTCTCTTAGCAATCAATGAGAATTCTTTCAGTAACTTATCATATCCTCCTTCTTCTGATGCAGTAGATGATGTTGATTCATCTGTTTTGCACTTCGCTTTGAAGGCAGTTTCTTTCTCCTTCTTAGTGCTAGTTTCATTCTTCTTGCTGGAGGAATGATCTGGTCCATGTATCCTTCTGATATCACATTCATGGACAGCTAGATGATCAAATAGTGCTTCTACAGACAGATCATTGAAATCAGCACGTAGAGGTTGCATAGCTGAATAGATTTCCCAGCTTGGTGGTAAAGCTCTAAGAATCTTGAGGTTCTTCTCTCTCTGTGTGTACTTATCCTTTTTGAAGGCAGACACTTCAAGTAATACTTCAGTGAACCTGTTCTTCATTTGTTCAATAGTTTCTCCAGGCTTCATTTTGAATTCATCGAACTTATTACATGCTAGGGATAGCTTGTTCTCGATCATAGCTTCAGATCCTAAGCTGAGATCTCTTAGTGCTTCCCACATTTCTTTGGCTGTATCAAGATCTTGGATCTTGGCCAGATGAAATCCTTTTACAGTACTGGAGATAACTCCTTTAGCAAAATCATCAAGATTTGCTTCTCTTCTTTCTTCAGAAGTATATTTTCTGGGGTCTTTCAGTACAGTTTCCTTCACTGCTCCTGTCTCAGTGATGCGAGTGGTTTCTTCTGTAATAGCCAAAGGTCCTTCTTCTATTACCTTCCACATCAGGCAGTGATGAGCTTTGAGACACATCTTGATTCTGAAGCTCCATTCTCTGTAACCTTGGATGGAGAATTCTTCGCATGCCCTGATAACAGATGATTCCATAACAGATAATATGCAGATGATGAAAAGATTTTCTAGATCTATTCAAGTTGACCACGCAGGTATTAACCTTGTGAAAACAAAACAATGGTCGTATGAACCACTGCTCTGATACCACTTGTTGGTCCCGAAAGAGCAAGGTTTGGTGTATGGGGGGGGGAAATACACCAAATGCAAACTTTTCAGTTTACTTGACTATTTCAATCAGAGAGATGTGAGCTTACTGAATTACAGATTGCTCTAGATGATAGAACACTATGATTTTCTAATCAATTAAATTCTATCCAAGTAAGATCTCTCGCGTGAGATAAACAAAGCAGAAAGCAAGTGTGAACTTGATTCCAAACAATGTTTTGTGTGCGGAATAATGGTGGACTTAGTCGGTGCTCTTGTTATGAAAATCTTTTGAAAACTTAATCGAGTATTTAGAAGATAGATTAAGAATGCAGGTTTGAATGAGTATGATAGACACAGAATAAAAACAACTGAATATAAATGCAGAATTTAAATGGCACAGTTATTTTTACGTGGTTCGGGAAATCCCCTACGTCCACGGTCTAATCCAAACTGGATTAGATATCCACTACTAGGATACTCTTCTTATTTAACCTCGCTGAGAACGAGCCACAAGTTTCAATTACAAACCTTATTGAAACTTATGCACGAATAAGGATCGTGTCCCTTTACAACTTACAGAAAACTACTGTAAACAGGCTATCTTCACGTTAATCCACTAGAAAACTACTAGCTAGCAAAGATCTCCTTCTTCTCTCGATAAGACAGACTTGAATCGAGGTGTGATTGCGATCACGAACGGTTTGAAGCTTTTGTCTGATTTGAGAATGCTTGAGAGTATTTCTGCAGTATATCGCTTGTGTTTTTTCAGACTTTGAAACTTCAAACATATATAGGCTTGAATTTGAAATTCTAGCCGTTTGTTGATTGGCGTGATTTGATTTGTAGATTGCCAATCAGTCATAACTCTTCTTTCCTTGTAGAGCTGTTGACTGAATCTTCTATGTATGGAAAGCAGATCATCTGTGATTGCTTTCCTTCTTCATGTCAATCAGTGATTCAGTTTCTATTTCTTCGATGGAAAGTCTTTAATGCTTCTTTGACAGATTTGATTCTGCTTTTTCTGGTTAGCTTCTGACTTTCTGATTGTGTTCTCTCTGGTCTAGTGACTTTCTGGTTGAGTATAGACTTAGACATTTTCTGGTTGAGTACTTTCTGGTAGAAGTACTTTCTGGTTGAAGCATTTTCTATCTTTCTGCCTGAAGCTTTTCTGGTTCAACTTTCTGTTAAAGTTGGCTAGCTTCATCTTCTGTTTGAGACTTTCTGATTGAGCATTCTGTCTGTGACTTGCTGGTTTTGAGACTCTCTGGTTTAGCATTCTGTCTTGAGACTTGCTGGTTTTGAGACTCTCTGGTTAAGCATTCTGTCATGAGACTAGCTGGTTTAGCTTTCTGTCTTGAGACTTGCTGGTTTAGCTTTCTGTCTTGAGACTTGCTGGTTTAGCTTTCTGTCTCGAGACTTGCTGGTTTAGCATTCTGTCTTAAGACTAAGCCTTCTGCTCCAGCCTTCTGCTCCAGCCTTCTGCTCCAGACTTGCTGGTTTGACTTTCTGTCAAAGACAAATTCCATCTTTCTGGTTGAACTAGCTTCGACCTTCTGGTTTACTGAAATCAGAAAGAAGATGTACAGAACATGTATAGTTCCAAGTGTGTTTTGTAAGAGCATCATCAAAACTTAATAAATTTTGTACCTCAAAACTTAATAAACTTAATAAACTTAATAAACTTAAGAGCATCATCAGAACAGAAGATGATGAAGCATTCTTTGCCAAAGAAGAAGAAGACTGGGATGAATGCTATGCAGGACTAGACAACGGTCTAGATGATGTAGAGGTACAATCCTGCAACTCTAACTCTTCAAATAATACTGATCTGGAACAGGAAATAGAAGATCAAGATGAATACTCTTGGAATGAAGTCAATGAAATGTTCAAAAGCTATTCAAGCATCAAGAGATTGTTTAAAGAAGTAGTTGAAGAAAATGAAAGGATGAAGAAAACAGAACAGATACTGAGTACTGCTAACACACAGTTCGTTGTTAAAATTGCTGATCTGGAAGAACAGATTAAAGGAAAAGACAATGAAATTCATTCGCTGAATTCTAAGGTCAAAGATCTCATTACAAGAAACAATGTTGCTGAAGAGAAGATCAAGAAAGGAAAAGAAATGATCTACAAGAGTGATGAACGTGCTAAACTGCTAATTAACATGCAGCAAAAGGGTACATCTGGAATAGGATATCCAGGCCATTCAGATAAATCCTCGTGTACCATAAAATTCGTACCAGAAAGGAAACAGATACCAGATCAAGTGATAAATCTTAAAAACAAGAAAGAACAACCACAGAAGATGATGGTGAAACAGACTGGAAACAGACAGTATAATCATACAAGGGAACAACCAGCACATTATACAGAAACAGAAAGGGTTCACAAGAAGAATGTCAACAGGACAGCACCTACTAACAAAGGATTAAAGAAGGATGGAATAAAAAGATATCATCCATCTATATATCACTCTGTGTCAAAAGTAGATAATAATGGAAATATTATTACTTGTCATATTGCTGTCCCCAACCCAAAAATGTTCTGGATTCGAAAGGGAACATTTGCTAATAACCAAGCACCCAGATATTGAAGGGTAGCTAAGTGTACTTAATTACAGGATCAGAAGACTGCAAGAAGGTACAAGGTAGCAAAAGGAGCAATCTGGATCATAGATAGTGGCTGTTCAAAACACATGACATGTGACAAGAACCTACTATCAGACTACATAGAGAAACCAGGACCTCATGTCACTTTTGGATGTAATTCAAAAGGATATACCAGAGGATATGGAAACATAAAAGTTGGCAAGACCACCATCTCAAATGTTTCATATGTTGAAGGTCTCAGCCACAATCTGTTCTCTGTAAGTCAGTTCTGTACCAATGGTAATCAGATTGTTTTCAATGCTAACAACTGTTTGGTTAAGAACAAGGAAGGAGATGAGATACTCCTTACCGGAAAATTGCAGGACAGATTATACATCGTGCAATGGGACAACCAGATAGAGACCTGTCTGGTCACTAAGACAGTGTCAGAAACTAGCTGGCTATGGCATAAAAGATTAAGCCATCTCAACTTCAAATCAATCAATAAGATTGCACGAGAGAAACTAGTTGAAGGATTGCCAGAACAAGTCTATGACAAAAGTCACGTTTGTGAAGCATGTCAAGCAGGAAAGCAGACCAGATCATCTTTTTCAAGCAAATCTGCCCAGAGCTCAACCAGAATACTAGAATTACTACATTTAGACTTATTTGGTCCAGTCAAACCATTAAGCATAAATGGTAGGAAATATACTCTAGTTATCATTGATGATTATTCAAGATTTACTTGGGTAATATTCCTGTATAAGAAGAAAGAAACTCTGGAGAAGCTGCCAAATTTTCTCAACAAGATCACCAAGAAAAAGGAAGTTTCTGTTGCCACTATCAGAACAGATCGTGGAACAGAATTCCTAAACCAGAAGGTTGAGGAGTACTGCAACCAGATGGGAATCACCCACCAGACATCTGCCGCAAGAACTCCTCAACAGAATGGGGTAGTTGAGAGAAGAAACAGATCATTAAAAGAAGCAGCTCGTACTATGCTCAATGCAACCAGATTGCCGAAGAAATTTTGGGCAGAAGCCATCTATACAGCATGTTACACCCAGAACAGATCAGTTGTTACTATCAGACATGGGAAGACACCTTATGAGATATGGAACAACAGAAAACCCAGAATTCATTACTTTCGTTCTTTTGGCTGTCTGTGTTACATACACAATAATGGGAAATCTCAGTTGAAAACCTTTGATAGCAAAGCTGATCCAGGAATATTCTTAGGATATTCTGATGTTAGCAAAGCTTATAGGGTTTACAACAAGAGGACTCAAGTTGTGGAAGTAACACCTCATATTGTTTTTGATGAATCTGTTATTAATGACAGAGAATTAGGTGTTGAACAATCACAAGACCAGAACAAGAACCAGAAAGCAAAAGTTATTCTGCTTGAAGATATTCTGATCTGGAATACATCAGAAGAGAATGAGATTGAAGTTCCAAATAATGCTGAAACAGTAAGCTTACAGCAAGGGGGAACAGAACAGACAACACCAATCACACCAGAGAACAACCAGCCAGAAGGAGAAAATAATGATCCAGAACCAGATCAACCAGAAGAATCAGGTGATACAAATGGTTGGAATAATGATCAAGAAATACCAGAAGATGAAAATCCATTTCAAACTTCTCATCCAGAGTTTGAGGACCCAACAAGTGAACCAGAACCAGAGATATCAGAAGAGGAGATATCTAGCAGAAGGAAATGGATTCAAGAAAATCATCCTTCTGAACAGATTGTTGGGAACCCAACAGATAGAGTGAGAACTAGAAGAATGCATGGAGAAAGTGCACTTCTCAGTTGCTATCTATCACGTGCTGAACCCTCTGACACCTATGAAGCACTCAGAGATGCAGACTGGGTCATAGCTATGCAAGAAGAACTCAATGAGTTCAAGAGAAACCAAGTCTGGTATTTGGTAGACAGACCAAAACATCAAGGGGTGATAGGTGTAAAATGGGTATTCAAAAACAAACGAGATGAGAATGGAGAAGTAGTCAGAAACAAGGCTAGACTAGTTGCAAAGGGATACAATCAACAAGAAGGTATCGATTTCGATGAAACCTTTGCACCTGTGGCCAGATTGGAAGCAATTAGACTATTCTTAGCATATGCTGCATACAAGAGATTTAAAGTATACCAGATGGATGTTAAAAGTGCATTCCTCAATGGGATACTTGAAGAAGAAGTATATGTTGAGCAACCACCTGGTTTTGAAGAAGAAAATCGTGACCAGAGAGTATACAGACTAGCTAAAGCTGTCTATGGGTTAAAACAAGCACCCAGAGCGTGGTATGAAACATTATCAACATTCCTACTGGAATCAGGCTTCAGAAGAGGTTCTGTTGACAAGACACTGTTTGTCATCAAAGTCAAAGAACACATTCTGTTGGTCCAGATATATGTTGATGACATAATCTTTGGATCACAATCTCCCTATCTATGTGACAAATTTGGAGAACTAATGAAGAACAAATATCAAATGTCCATGATGGGTGAGATGAATTTCTTTTTAGGTCTGCAGGTAAAACAATTACCAGATGGTATCTTTGTTAATCAAGCAAAGTACATCAACGATCTGCTAGTCAAATTTGGAATGAAAGACAGCAGAGAAGTTAAAATTCCAATGCAATCAAATGGAAAGATAGATCCAGACCCAGAAGGAAAACCAGCAAACATCACACAATACAGAGGAATTATTGGCTCTCTGCTATACCTTACAGCAAGCCGTCCAGATATCACATATGCCGTTGGAGTTTGCGCCAGATATCAAGCCAATCCTAAAGAATCACACATGGAAGCTGCCAAAAAGATACTTAGATATCTTAAAGGCACAGCTAATATTGGTCTCTGGTATCCACAAGATGATAATTTTGAGCTTATAGGCTATTCTGATTCAGATTATGCAGGATGCAAACTGGACAGAAAGTCAACCTCTAGAACGTGTCAATTCCTTGGAAACAAGTTGATATCTTGGTTTTCAAAGAAACAGACATCTGTTGCTACATCAACCACAGAAGCAGAATATATGGCTGCTGGAAGCTGTTGTGCACAGATACTCTGGTTGAAACAGCAACTAAGAGATTATGAGATTGATGTAAAGGAGATACCTATATTCTGTGACAGCTCAAGTGCTATAGCTATTACACAGAATCCAGTACTCCACACAAGATGCAAACATGTCGATGTTAGACATCATTTTATCAGAGATCATGTAGAGAGAAAGCACATCAAGATTGAGAAGATTCATACAGACATCCAACGTGCTGACATCTTGACTAAAGCACTACCAGAAGAAAGATTTAAGATGCTGTGTGGAAAACTAGGATTACTCAGTCTGGATGAATATGACCAGAAGGCTACCAGATAACCAAAACCAGAAGGCTACCAGATAACCAAAACCAGAAGGCTACCAGATAGCCAATACCAGAAGGTTACCAGATAGCCAAGACCAGAAGGCTATCAGATAGCCAAGAACAGAAAGTTACCAGATAGTTAACACCAGAAGGCTACCAGATAGTCACCAGAATGTTATCTACAAGAAAGACGTAAAGACCAGCTGAAATAAAAATACACGTGGCATAATTTTCTTGAAAATTTACCAAAAAGCCGTGTGAAAATTATTTCTTAAAAGCTAAGTCAAGGGGGAACTTTTAAGGAAAATGAAGCGTCAAAATAAAAGACGTCACTTTCCTAGGTTACAGGACTGTAAAAGATTTTTTTTACTCAAGATTTACTATATCTTCTATTTTCGTCATGATTAGCACAACCTTGGGAACTGGGATCGAGGAAATCCCTGCAAGAAACAGGAAAAAGGAAAGCTGCCAAAAGTAAGAGATACGCACACGCTCGCATATAGACCATAGGATCTAGAGCGTTCATCTCACGCAAGGAAAGGCGGCAAAACAAATCTTGAAGCGGGAAAAATCTAAAAAGGGAGAAAATCTTTTCAACTCTTCGAATTACTTACAGTTTTATTTTATTATTATATATATGTGCGATATCTTCTCTAAACTGTTCACCTTCACTTTCATCGCACTGAGCACTCTCCAAATTCTAAGCACTTAAGCATTTCAAAAATCTCTGCATCTCTTCGCAAAAACATCTTCTGCGTTTGACTATGGCACCTCAAACTTCTCTTTTTCTTCAACACGTTGCTGAGGTTCAGCGCTTTCTCTCACCTGAACCTTATGCTATTCTTGAATCACATGGTTTTCAAAAGCTTGAGGAAATCTTTGCCCTAGTTTCACGCTGCAAAGGTTTCATTTTGTCCAAACCCTTCTCTGTTATCTGCATATTTTGTCTCTTTGCTCTATGAACTGCTATTCTCACTGTGTTTATGCAAATACTTATGCTTGTTCATATGAACTGATAACTATGCATATATTTGTGTGAATGTTCTTTTGATGTAAGGTTTCTGCAACATCGTCACTTCACATCCCAAAATGTTTCTGGGAAAGCAAGTGGCCTCTTTCTACCTGACATGGCAAAATGACAAGCATGGCTTCAAAGCCAACGTCTTGATGCCGATTGGGGATAGAACCAGCAAGACCCCTTACAATGTAATAGAAATGATCAACCAAGCGTACAGGTTAAAAGATGAAGGATTAACCCTGGAGGCAATCACCTCTGAGCAACTACAAGAAGCTGTGGAGATCATGATGGTGATACCCATCTCCTACATTGGAAGGATGTTTCACAGATCCCTGCTTCAACCGGGATTCAAGTTGCTATTGGAAGTGGTTCAAAGGATTTTTCTTAACCACAGTGGCTCGTATGATCAAGTAACTCCTGAGAAGTGCAGAATCCTCACTGCCATTGTTCTGAATCTTCGAGTAAACTGGAGCAGGATTCTGTTTGAGCTGATGGCTAAAGAAGCCAAGTTGGTCACTTACACCAAAGACAGCAAGGGCAGAGGAACTTCTGTGGATGTTAGGAGGAATTTACGACACTCCACCAAGATAAGCCTGATGATTGAGAAGTTTTTCAAGCAAAAAGTATGGGATGATGCTGAGGAGTACAACGTCAATCACTCTATTCCCAAGGACCAACATCAGCTGGAGATGTCTTTGGGACTGGCGCCACAATTTTTCAACAAAATCACTGATGAAGTGCACCGAGTTGCTGCACTAGAAATGGGAAGTTCCAACCCTACCTGGATGCCTCCTTCTAGAGGAGTGGAGAAGAAGAAGGAGAAGACAGTGAAAGAAAAGGCAGCACGTAAGAGAGGAAGTTCTGTTGAGACAGAAACCTCTGCTTCTCTGCCAAAACAGAAGAAACGCAGACTTCAAAAGGTTCAACAATCATCACCACCACCAGAAGCCACAGCAGACCAGTCTGACATGCCAGAACAAGAAGAAGAGGCACCTCAGACAGCAACAAAACAACCAGAACCAGCAGGGGTTCAACCCGAATCCAGCCATCCTGAGAAGGATTTTTCTCCGGCCAGAACAGCTACTCCTTCTCCGAGCAGAATGGAAAGAATCAGTGAAGAAGAGGAGGAAGAATCTGCTGATGAGGAGGAAGTGAGAAAACAACAAGCAGAGAATGTCATCAATCTGTTGGAGAATGAGGCAGAACATTCTGTCTTGCAAGAATTTCCTGGAATCACTCAGCTACCAGAGAGCTTGGGAGCCGCTAGGAGAGTCAAATTCTACTTGCTGGTCAAGGACAGTGAGTACTATATATTTGATGCCTTGCTCCAGCTCAAATCAATCGATGAATTGAAGAAAGAAGAAGTCACTCTGCTGAGTATACTCCAGGTTACTACTGTCCAGGAAGTCAGAGCAGAATACCACCAACTTATCTCTGGCCTCATGAAGCAGGAGGCAGCAGCACTGAAAATTGACATGCCCACATCAAGCTCTGAACAACCTCAACAACAACAACAACCAGAACAGGGAGCACCTAGAGAAAGTCAGTCTCCCAAGAAAACTCTACCAACAAGACAGTCTCCCAAGAAAACACCCATCATCGACCTCGACTCAGGAGATGATGAACCAGTAGGCCAACACATTGGCGGCGAACCTAGTAATGAAATATACACCCATGGTGCTGCCCAGAAATTGAAGAAACATGTGAATTTCTACACCATGGAAGAATTGTTGGAAAGAGAGCCCAAGACCTTCAACAATTATCAACTGGATAATCTGATTACTCTGCGAGTTGAAGATCACATGACAGATGTGTGCAACTCGATACAAGATAAGGCCACCCAGATTCTCACTGATTTTAACCAACATCAGAAGGACTATGTTAATGATATGGATAAAGACATAAGGGGGAAAATCAGAAAGATCAGGGATGATCTGAACAAGAAGATGGATGATGACAGGGTAGCAACTGAAGCAGGTCAAGCAAAGATCAACCTCCGTCTCACTGGCATAGATGAAAAGGCAGAAAAGGCTACTGCCTTGCTTGCTGACCTGTTGGCTAAACAAGAAGAAACCGTTGCTGCCGCTGTCGCACAGAAAGGCATTCAACTTGCTGCCCAGCTTAAAGAAGAAACTGACTTATCTATTCATTCTCAGTTTGCTACATTTGAGAATGAAAAATTTAAAGAGCTGATGCAGACTCATCAGATGGATGTGCTCAATGATCTTCTATATCCAAATCCAGATGAGATTGAGTTCCAGAACAAACGCCTCACTGCTGTTGAAGAACTCCAAGAGACATATGACAAAACCTTGTCAACCATGAACAGCAGGTTAGAGCAGAAACTGGACGCCTCCAATCAAACCATCAACTTTCTGCTTGGATTCAAATCAGAAGCTGAAGAAAAGGTTGAGAAGATGACAGAAGAGATTGCCTCTCTGCGCACATTGCTCAGTACCCTATTTGATGATGTCAAAAAGGGGGAATCAGGAAGCAAAAACACAGGAGGAAAAGGCAGCAGCAAGATTTTGAGAACAGAGGAGGTGGAAGTTACAACCGAAGAAGTGGAGCCTACAACAGAAACACCAGCTCCGACACAAACAAGACCCACAACACCACCGAGACCAGACCCCACTCTGCTCGGAACAGAACCACCTCAACCAGCACATCAGCAGATCCCAGACAAAGGCAAGAAGCCTATAGATGAAGGGGATCAGATAGCAGAGC
>JAPKLX010002019.1:0-15893 GCA_026898415.1 Leonotis leonurus | reverse complement strand
TCCCTTGAACGAAGTTTCAAGAACCTAAAGTTTTGTTTTGGATTTAGTAGAACGAATATTAAACCTTAGACCCTACAAATTGGATTTGATCATTTCGTCTTGAGGCAATAAACGTTATCAGCAAACGACTCTAAATGTGAAACGTTACTTGAAGGTTTATCAAGAGAGTGACAACCAAGAAACCAGAAGGAGTATAAGGTTTGCTATCTAGCACGGGATTCCAGGTGGGTTTACTATACAAACTATATTTTTGCTTTATTAAAGCATGTTGCGAAAATGTGAAATGATTGACATGCATAAAATTTTTTTGTGTGATTCCTATCTGTGTTGAGCCATGTTTGCGAATTGGTCAACTTGTGAATAACGATCGGATATTGAGCCATGTGTTGGTCAAGGTTAGTGTACACATGGGGAGTGTGATCGTGAGTCATTACGGACCGGTCCACATAGGACTGTGTGTCAGTATTGACCGATCCGGTGGCACCCATTGGTCAACGTCTGGGGGAGTGGAACCATTGCTCACCAGGGTTGTTACCATTTTTGACGTCTGGGGAAGCAGTAACTTTGCTCACAGCGTTGTTATTATTGATTATGTTTGGGGGAGCGGAAACATTGCTCACCAGCATTTATTACAGATATGGATGAGACACATGGAAAAGAGAGTGGCCGCTCCAACTTTTGGTTAAAATCAAATGAATATTTTGTATACGCAGGTTATTTCAAGATACTTGTGTTATACTGTGATATGCATGATCAATAACTGTTTGTTTTCGGCATAACCCACGGAGTACATCAAGTACTCAGCCCTGCTTGTTTTTTTCCAAACACTTGCAGGTTGAGCGATGGGGTGGTGGCGGTGGTGCTGAGTGATGATTTCTTATATGTTAAGTATTCAGAGATAATACATATCTTCATATATGTGTTAAGTTTTCACTATTCCGCTGCATTTCTTTGTCCTTTGTTGATTTTGGCTATCTGGTTTGTCTTCCAAATATCAGAACACTCGAATCGTACCTCAGTATTTTATTCCAGTTCTTTATCTTTTCGAACATTTGATGAATGTCATTACTCCTTGTAAGATTGAGCTTTTGAGTTATAAAGTTTCCTTCAAATATATGACAATACACATTTGTTCAGTATTACTCCTCAATTACCATTGTTCCTGTTATTTCCATTTCTTTTTTGGTTCTTTCTTCAATTCACAGTCACGCTCCGATTGATCTTTCCTTTGGAAATTGGGGCTGTGACAGAGTGGTATCAGAGCATTGGTTTCGTTCGCTCTGAATACTTATAGTTGATTCTTTTAATATCATGGAGTGATATCCAAACTTTTTGTCATCTTCGATATGTCTTATACAATTTGATTCTAGTGATATCACAGGGTGGTATCTAAGCAACTTATTTATTCGGAGTTGCACCTTCTTTAAGTAAAGTCTGGTTCGGTTAACTAGACTATGTAAAGTTTTAACTGAAATTCTCAGCACACCACCATACCCCGCTCAATAGATGAATGAGGTACGAAAATTTGAAAATTTAAAATCTGTGAGATGTGTTTGACTTATGATTTCAAAAGCATGCAAGATGATGATTATTATGACTTGGATATGTTGGGCTTTGATGCTTGCATAGAGAGAACTTAAGAACAATTTAGAGACTTCATTTTGCCCAATTGTTCGGAACTAAGAAGAGAACGAGAACCTAGAACTGCTTTAGATTCTTGCTTATTTTGAAACATTTTGAGTGAGAACCAAATGCGTTTGTAACTCATTGGTAATGATATCTCAATTCGAGAAGGATATTATAACGGCGAAATGAACAAGAAGTGAAGAGCTAGCTAAGGTACCGAGAACTCGATAACTATGGATGATCAACTGCTTTAGATTACATCGCATAACAAGCTTATGAATGATCAAGTGCAAAACGAACAAGCTGAGGACCGAGAACTCGATAACTATGGATGGCAAGAATTTGCATCAGAACTAAGGTACTGTGAGTACCGGTGTGCGTTGTCACATATGTGACATGACACCTTCTAAACAACACTTGAGGGTCAGCTTAATATATTAAGCTTAGACTCCTATTTGAACGCTAAGCGTCAGCGAGAATAATAATACTTTCCTTCACCAAAGACTCTTCGTATAGTTCCCTATTTCAAACCGTGTTATTTTAACACGGATTTTAGTTCCATTTTTGCTAATAGACTCATGATGAGTTCTATTTTGATCTAATGAGAAGAGATACCAATTTGGTTAGTTCTCACGTTGTAGTAATTCTTTCGAATAATATAATATGTTGTATTGAATCAATTTTTAATTTTAGAACCTATACGAATTTAGAGTATTCTTTAATATCTCTACAAACCACAATGGTATTACTTACCATGTTTGATGAACAATGTGAAATACATATTTACACATGTCTCATATTTTATAGATGACAACGAATGGTATAACTAGAGACACCACTTTAGGAAACCGACTAGAAACATTTTGGAATTTTAGAAAGGCTGAAGAGGATGACCTCTGTGAGTTCTTAGCACACTACTCCCGCTTGTGGAGAGGCACTTTCAGTTGGGACGGCAGATATGGAAGGTATCTGGCAACTACTTGCTATTTTGCCAAATGAATGACAAGAATTGGATAGACAATCTCACTACCACTATGTATATCAGGATTTTGACTACGGTCATCTTGTTGGAAATCTACCAGAATTTATTTCATTATTGAGTCACAGGTTTGGCGTCCATCGCATCCCGCCACCTAGGCCATATAATCTTTACCAACGATATACGATATGCCCACACCCACCTCTTAATGTGGAGTATCCATTTCTGCATATTCATTTCTCACACATATCTCCATTTCAGCTGCAAGAGCCAACAGATTTAGTACACACACTTTCTAGAACCTCACATCACAAGAGAGATATGAAAACATCCATAGGAAAGTGTTCCCGACAACCACTTCTTTTAAGGAAAGAAGATTCACTGACCGACTCCCGTCAACAAATGAGAGACATGATAAATGAAGTTCAAAAGCACATAGGTGCAGGGTCACCGCAGAAAAGGATGCTTCTCTGCGAGCTAAACTTTCTTTCAAAAGTCTATTTTAAATAGACATTAGTATGATATCTTTTCCTTGAGGTGTTTAAGTATCTAATTTTATTTAAGACCTCGATATTATTAGATAATAATAGTTAATTGATATGATGCCAAGAAGAAGAGGAACAAGATACAGTGATTCGTCAAAATTTGTGAAATAACAAGCTTCAACCACTAATTCATCTTCGAGAAAGATTTTTTTTTATGATTCTCAAACGACACCCTCCAACTTTTAACGGGAATGGAAAACCTAAATAAACTGAACAATGAGTTCGAGTTAGGAAATGCATTTTCAACTTCTTGCTTTATACTACAAGAACATCTCTCTTGTGTCTTATTCAAACTTTTAGGACCTGCAAAATTTTTGTGGGAAATGAGAAGAATGACTGATATATGACATTAGAATGTCTTTGGCAAGTCATAGAAGACTGTCTTATTTGAAATTACTAAACCGAACACTGATATCGATTACAATAATATTGGAAGTGCAAAAGACACCAAATCCCGCAAAAATACCACCACATCCCATATCGATTCTTAGAACTACCGATGAAAAGCATAAATGGAATTTTAAGCACCGGAAAATTTGTTAAAATGTTAAGGAGACTAAACGCTATGAACAGAGGCCACCTCTCAAGGTCAACAAATTGTCTCAAGGTGCGAGCATGGACGACAGAATATCTTAGGAAAAGGAGGAAACCACTAAGGAAAATCAAGTTTTCCTTTATGCCAAAAATGCAATTGGAACTAGGCAGGTACATGTTTTCCCACTATAACATGCTTTAAATGTGGAGAAGAGTCGTTACTCTAACAAATGAATGGGAAAACCACGAGGCCGACAGTCGAGGCCAAAAGAGTCTCAGTGTTACTTCAAGTGGAAACATAACTTTTAGAGCATTATAAGGACGACCTTAACTACAACCTCCACTAAATCCGAGTCAAATGCTCGTGATTTTTCTCCAAACTCGACAACGCAAGATAAGAACAAGGAGATTGTGACATGTCTAAATTCAATGACTTAGCCATGACATGAACTTAGCTATACAAATTGAGGGATTTATGACTACAACCCACGCTTGGCCTAACATAGAAATAGATAAAAAAAAAAAAAAAAACTTTTAAGTTTACAGCGAACCTAAATCTTATGTGGATGAGAGACATATATAATTTTAGGAATTTATTTACTACTGGAAATCTATGTCGCCATTCTCTGTACCGCAATTCTCTGTAATGAGAGAAAACTTTTTTTTCTTCCCAACCTCCTGGAGATAAATATAATGACACCCACGAGAGTTATAAGAAATAAATATTCAACTTCAAGAATTCTTTGACATAGGTTTTGTCAGACCTAGTGTATCTAGGGGTGGGTCGGTACGGCATACCGAAAATATTTTGTCATACCGTATACCGTACCGAAAAATACGGTATGAAATATTGTATACCGATACCGTACCGAACATGTTCGGTATACCGAACTTCGGTATACCGAAAGTTCGGTATACCAATCGCCGATACCGTTACCGTGCCGAACTTTCGGCATGCCATACCGAATTTTCGGTATACCGTTCATGCCGAAATTTCACGGTATACCGTTCATGCCGAAATTTCACGGTATACCGTTCATGCCGGAATGTCACGGTATACCGAACAATAACATAAAAAAAATCAAAATTCCTAACAAAAATATGAATATAAATTAAAAGAGCAAGCAAATATAAATCATTAATTCTCTGAGGGTTTACAATTCTTATTTCTTAATTCTTACGTTCAGTGATATATGATATCATATATGATATATGTACATATTTAAAATCTTAAAACACTACTTAAATATAATAATATGTATATTAGCTATGCTTTACTGCTTTAATAGTAACTAATATTGCTTTAGGTATATTTAATAAATTATATATATTCTACATGCTTAAATTATTTATAAATAATAATATAATTAATTTATAATCTAATAAAGAATTTATTCATAAAAATTAAGATTACATATATTATAATGTTATTATTAAGATTTAAATTCTTGTGAGTATGATGATTGGTGAATGGAGTGTAAAGGACTCGAATCAAACTTCAAATAGTATATCAGTATAATACTCGATTTGATACAAATTCATTAAGTTATTTGAATAATTAAAATTTATTTGCAAATAATAATTCATTCAAAAAAATAATAATTAAACTTACCTATATTATAAAGTTATTATTTAAATTAAAGTTCTTATAAGTATGATGATTGATGTGAATATGGTGTAAATGACTCGGATCAAACTTCAAACAGTATATATATCAGTATAACACTTGATTAGATAATTAAAATATATTAGCAAATAATAATTAATTCATAAAAAAATTACATGTATTATAATATTATAATAATACTCGATTTGATGCAAATTCATTAAGTTATTTGAATATTTGAATATTCAAATTTAATTTTTATGCATCTATTTTATTTGATTCGTATTTGATTTGATAATGATATTTGAAAGTATTCAATTAGATTCAAATTTTAATATGAATATATACATATTACACATACAATATGAAATGTCAATTATCATATATGAATATATAATTATTCGAATATATAATCATACTTCATAAACTTTTATTTGTATTTAAATATTAATGGAATCATTTTTCCCACATTTGAATTTCGAATCATAAAATATTAAATAGAAATATGAATATTCGAACATATATCTCAATCAAATTAAAATTATTTGATTATAGGAGTACACCTCTAACAAATATTTTTGCAATAATATTACATAAAATATAATACAATTATTATCTTTGTTAGTATATTTACTTTTACTCTAATTACTAAAATATTAAAAAGAAGAAATTATATATTGTATTTGCAATATTATTCTATAGTATATCATTAATATATTAAATTAATTTTTATTTTAATATAAATGTTAATCAAATATAAAAATAAAATTAATATATAATTAAAAATATAAATATAAAAAATTTCGGTATATACCGTAATACCGAACATCCGGTATATACCGATTATCGGTATTTCGGTATATACCGTTATACCGAACTTTCGGTATATACCGAAAGTTCGGTAAATACCGAATATTCGGTATATACCGAAAGTTCAGTATAATTCGGTATACCGCGGTATCATCAAAATTCATACCGATACCGTATCGAAAAAATCGGTATACCGTTAATATGGTATTTTCAATTTTTTTTTCGGTTCGGTATGCCTGGTATACCGATTTTTTGGTATTTTTTTCCACCCCTAAGTGTATCATCTAGAGAAACAATGATCCTATTTGCGAAGAAGGAGGACGTCAGATTACGTTTTTATATATATATTATTGATAGATGAACAAACTCACTTAAAAAAAAATATATTATATATCGTCTTTCTAGGATAGATGACTTGTTTGACGAACTTAAGGTATCTAAGGTTTTCTCAAGGATCAAATTTAGTTTAGAGTAACATTGACTTAAAATTCCGATAAGAAGATGTACTCATAACAATCTTCCGAACCAGATATGGTCATTTGAATTCCCGGTAATATCATTTGGATTACCAAATGCTCCAGTCATATTTATGGACCTCATTAATCGAGTTATCTCTCCGTACTTAGATAAATTGGCCTTAGTATTCATAGACAATATCATTATCTATTAAAAGAATAAAGTAGAGCACGAAGAACACTTGAGAATCATTGTAGAGACACTATGAGAAAATAAATTGCTTGTCAAGTTTAGCAAGTGTGAATTTTAGCTGAAGAAAGTAATGATCCTAGGACACATGGTGTCGCCAGAAGAAGTCAAGGTGAATCCTGCACAAAGGGAAGCAGTGTACATTTGTAAATCACCACGAAATCATAATGAAATAAAGAGTTCTTAGGATTTTATGCATTACAGAAAATTTATTGATAGACACTTCAAGAGTTTTAGACAAAAGACACAATTTCTTAGAAATTGAATCAATTATAAATTGATTGTGAGATATGAAACGTATTTTAAGGAACTTAAACAGAAACTTACCACGACACTAGTCTTAGCATTACCGAAACCAAACAAGGACTAAGTGGTGTACATTCATGCTTCTAAGAATGTGTTAGGTTGTGTATTGATGCGAGAATGAAAAATGATAGCCTTTTCATCTTGACGTCTTAGACCTCGTGAACTCAATTATCTCGCCTATGATTTAAAGTTAGCAACATTTGTGCATTCTTTGAAGACTGGAGTCACCATCTCTATGGAGTAAGGTGTGGGATACTCACAGATCACAAAATTATGATGTATATATATATATACGTATTTCGATCGAAAGAATCCCGATATGAGACCACAAAGGAAGTTTGAATTAAGAAACAATTACGACTATGGTATACATTAACATATTAGATAGGCTAAGATATTAACCAATATCGTTAGTCGTAAGAATTAATTAAACTTGAGTTTTCTTCTCACATAAGAGGAGAAACTTGTTCATGAGTTTAGAATGATAAATTCAGAGATAATTCATCGACTCGAGAAATTGTAAGTTATGTTACTGATCTTGTAGCAACACTGAACCTGAGAGAAAGAAGAATGAATACTCAAAGAGTAGATGAGACTTTAGACAACGTATTTTTATTGAATGAGGATTTTGTATTCTCAATTAGGAAAATTTGAGAATCGAAATCTTGAATGAATCTCAATATACTCTTTATACTTTTCCCTAGAAAAAAAAAATGTGCATGAATCGAAACAAAAACTCCATGGAGATGAATGGAAGAAAGATATAATATGACTTGATTTTTTTTTGCGATAACCGTCATCCCAACACGCAAGAGCTCTGTATCAAAGACCATATTGTAAGTTACAGTAGTTAGTGATTTTAGAATGAAAACGAGGACACGAAAATGGATTTTGTTAGAACTTTACTAAGTCGAAAATAGATAAAGTTGCTATTTGTGTTAAATAGGCCGTGTAAAAACAAAATCAACCACGATTGAACAAAGAATCTAAGTGAACCATTCAAATTTAGGAGGTATTCTTCTAGATGGTTATTACTAATTATGGTGGAAGTTATAAATATTTTTCTTGTCGTTCATAGAATTTACTTATAATCACTTTTATTAGACCCTGATAGATGTAGTACAATATGAAGTTTTGTATAGATAGAATTGTATGTCGCCACTTTATTGAGGTAAAGTGGGTGAAAATTTAAAACTTTAAGAGTGTACACGATTGATGAAATAATTGATAAGATTTTATGGATTTAGCCAAGAGTATAAGAAGTCTTTAGACGACAAAAGTCGTACATTTGATATACGTCATATATTTTTTTTTTCCTAAAGGTATAACCTTATAAAGGAATTATACGATTAGAGTATTTGGGTAAGACCTTTTGAAATGCTCGAAATGATTTGACCTGAAACTTATAAGTCAACTTTGCCACCAAGTTTTGGAAATATTCATGATATTATTTTCGCATACCTTAAATTTGAAAGTGCGTGTTTTATCTTAAACACGTGATACTTAGATATAGTGATTACTGAAGATATAAGTTTTGAACATAATTATGAAACGATTAAGAGATTTGAAAGTTTAGTAATTGATCAATAAATCTTTTACACAAGTAAAAGTCTTGAGAAGACACTTTTTAGATGAAGAAACGATGTGAGAACTTGAGTAAATAATGGAAGAAAATCTCCAAGCACTATTTACTGTCTGTACGAAATTTCGGGACGAAATTTATTTTAAGGAGGGTAGTATGTAATACCCTAGTCCAAATTTCGAAAGAACTATCGAGTTTATTAAATAAGTATTAGTAGGAATTTAAAATTTTCCCAGATAAGTTTTTAATTTCAGTAATAGTTGCTCAAACTTGACATAAATTGTGGCATAACCGAATTTAAATTCGATAATTAGGATCAATTGAGATTGAAATAGATTTAATACTAGTGAATATTATTTATTAAAACACAAAACATGGTATGGCTGAAAGTTGTGAGACATAATTGAGAAAATCTCTTACTGATTATTTGAAGTGCAATTAGATTAATGAAAGTTCAAATTATGTCCACTAACAATAATTATTACAACAAATATATCTATAATTTTTTTTTATTTATTTAAAACAAAATGTTATATGAAACAATTACACTTTATTGTGTAATCACCCACACCACACCTATCCTAACAACTCCAAGTTCTCCCCACCACACAATTGTTTCTATCGACACTTTCCTTCTCCTACCACACAAAGTCTCACCTTCTCCACCATTTATTTGAAACTATGACATCATCATTCCTATACCACAGACCCCAATTCATCCATGTTAAAGCTTCAGATATGTTACCGAGCTCAAGGAGACAGAGAGAGAGAGGAATGGGGTTGTAGAAATGGTGATGCATTCTCTGTTTTTGGTCTTCTCTTTTAACAACACAAGTAAAGGAGAAAGCGAGAAAGGGAGCTGGGGTGCTGCTGCACTTTTCCCTTTTTAGCTGTGGAAGCCAATTGCACCTTGCTTATTCTTCACAAGTGTAAAGCTGACGCCTTGAGCATTTCTGAAGGATCTTATAGTTGTTGTCCTGACTTCGACAGTCAACCTAGAAACTGTAGTAGCCGCTGCCACCATCAGCATCCGTTGTTTCGTCTCAGGAGTCAATCCCTTGCTAACCCCCAACCCTTTTCAACCTCAGGAGGTAGCTCTCACCCAAATTTCATTCTTGTAATTTGAATATTCAGATTTTGTCTTCATTATTATTTGTGAAGTGTGTGGTGTTAAGTTGCAATAGTAGTCATGATTCTAAAATATGAAGCTCGATTAATCATTCTGAAGTAGTAATGTAGTTTCTAACTTATGAAGCAGCTGTTCCATGCTTCAGTAATGAGGAAGAATCATGTATCTAGTTGTGCACCATGCTATTGTTGGGATTAAAGTCTTAACATTCTAAGGAAGTTTTAGGTTTAAGACTAAAAATTAAATACTAAAAGCATGATAGAAAATAACAAATAAATTTCTGAAACCTACTTGATTGAGAACTTGAGAATATGAAGATTTTTTTTTAGTTGTTGTCATGTTTCCATCTTTCGTCCTCCACAGCTTTCTTTTCTTTTTCTCTTGTTCTTGTTGTGTAGGAATAAAACATTATCGATGTCTTATATAAAGAGTATGGTGAAAGCATGGTATTGTGGTTTGAAGTAAGCCACGGGTAGTGTGATGTCGGTGAAAACCCATGCTTGATGGAAAAAGACTAGGAGTTGGTAGAAGGTATGGATGTATGATAATTGAGTAGTGGAAAATAGTGGAGCTTTTCGTGTACAAGACAAACCCGTTAAGGTGATGACCCTCGTCAACCAAGGCTCCATTCCTAAACTGATTCTATTCAATTCTTTCCATATCCATAACAAGAAGAAGTTTGGTTCGGGACTATTCGGAACGTCTGGAGCCGTTCGGGACTTATTCGAGGTTGTTCGGAGGTTGGTTCTGCTGGGACTAGAGCTGGATTGGTTCGTTCATTAAATTAAATGGTATGCCTCTATGTTTAAATTTTTTAAACTAAAACTAGAAGAAGTTAGGGTGATTCTCCAACTTGAATCGATTGAATCAGAGTTTTCTATGATTTATGATGAATTTTCGAAGTTTGCTGCGCAGAGACAACTCTGTGACTATTTCAGAAACCCAAGTTTGACGATTCATATCTCCCTTATAATGCAGTATTTTTGACTGTTTTCTTTTCACTTAGATAGCCAACATTACAAGGTTTCTATAATGGTATAGGTCATCACAATGTGATCTATGAATTGAAATTTAAGAGCCTTCAAAGTTCATGAAAAACCACCTAAAATCTGTCAATTTCCAGAAATTTATCCAACACTTTAAGTAGCCAACTTTGGGAGGTCATATCTCCCAAACCTTTTATCCAATGAATCTAATTTTCTATATGTATGTTGTAGGGATGCACATTAGTTTATAACATGTTTCGGTTTCAGTTAAAACCCGTTATATTGATAGTTACGATCGAGCAAAGGTGGTTAATTAGTCATTTTACTTATATAAAGTATAGTTTTAGATTTTATTTAGTTATTTATTAATTGTGGAATAAAATTTTAGTTATAAAACTTTTATTCAAAATCTGAAAAAAAAGAAAAGGTTGACCGAGTTTTGGGCTACCTATCGGGCCAAGTCGACTAAATTATTCTATGAGTCGGGCCATATAAATTTTAGTTGGACTGAATAAGTTGTGGGCTTTGTATAATATTTATTTAGGATTAGATCCAATAATTTGATAATTAATTAAGGCTTCGTCCTAATTAATTGTACTTGATATATTTAATTAATTAGGATTAATTATTATTTAGATTATTTACATCTTATTTATTAATGATTAATTACGATTAATTAATTAATAATTATGATACTTAATTAATTTAGTCAATCTAAATTAATTCGAAACGAGATATGAACATTTTCTTAGGATATCAAATTATGAGAATATCCCAATAATTTCCGATTCTCATGTCGGATTTAATTGTCTCAATTACATTAATTGCAAGAAAGCAATTAATTAGTTATCGAATTAGTAAATATTTACTTCCCTTGAACGAAGTTTCAAGAACCTAAAGTTTTGTTTTGGATTTAGTAGAACGAATATTAAACCTTAGACCCTACAAATTGGATTTGATCATTTCGTCTTGAGGCAATAAACGTTATCAGCAAACGACTCTAAATGTGAAACGTTACTTGAAGGTTTATCAAGAGAGTGACAACCAAGAAACCAGAAGGAGTATAAGGTTTGCTATCTAGCACGGGATTCCAGGTGGGTTTACTATACAAACTATATTTTTGCTTTATTAAAGCATGTTGCGAAAATGTGAAATGATTGACATGCATAAAATTTTTTTGTGTGATTCCTATCTGTGTTGAGCCATGTTTGCGAATTGGTCAACTTGTGAATAACGATCGGATATTGAGCCATGTGTTGGTCAAGGTTAGTGTACACATGGGGAGTGTGATCGTGAGTCATTACGGACCGGTCCACATAGGACTGTGTGTCAGTATTGACCGATCCGGTGGCACCCATTGGTCAACGTCTGGGGGAGTGGAACCATTGCTCACCAGGGTTGTTACCATTTTTGACGTCTGGGGAAGCAGTAACTTTGCTCACAGCGTTGTTATTATTGATTATGTTTGGGGGAGCGGAAACATTGCTCACCAGCATTTATTACAGATATGGATGAGACACATGGAAAAGAGAGTGGCCGCTCCAACTTTTGGTTAAAATCAAATGAATATTTTGTATACGCAGGTTATTTCAAGATACTTGTGTTATACTGTGATATGCATGATCAATAACTGTTTGTTTTCGGCATAACCCACGGAGTACATCAAGTACTCAGCCCTGCTTGTTTTTTTCCAAACACTTGCAGGTTGAGCGATGGGGTGGTGGCGGTGGTGCTGAGTGATGATTTCTTATATGTTAAGTATTCAGAGATAATACATATCTTCATATATGTGTTAAGTTTTCACTATTCCGCTGCATTTCTTTGTCCTTTGTTGATTTTGGCTATCTGGTTTGTCTTCCAAATATCAGAACACTCGAATCGTACCTCAGTATTTTATTCCAGTTCTTTATCTTTTCGAACATTTGATGAATGTCATTACTCCTTGTAAGATTGAGCTTTTGAGTTATAAAGTTTCCTTCAAATATATGACAATACACATTTGTTCAGTATTACTCCTCAATTACCATTGTTCCTGTTATTTCCATTTCTTTTTTGGTTCTTTCTTCAATTCACAGTCACGCTCCGATTGATCTTTCCTTTGGAAATTGGGGCTGTGACAGAGTGGTATCAGAGCATTGGTTTCGTTCGCTCTGAATACTTATAGTTGATTCTTTTAATATCATGGAGTGATATCCAAACTTTTTGTCATCTTCGATATGTCTTATACAATTTGATTCTAGTGATATCACAGGGTGGTATCTAAGCAACTTATTTATTCGGAGTTGCACCTTCTTTAAGTAAAGTCTGGTTCGGTTAACTAGACTATGTAAAGTTTTAACTGAAATTCTCAGCACACCACCATACCCCGCTCAATAGATGAATGAGGTACGAAAATTTGAAAATTTAAAATCTGTGAGATGTGTTTGACTTATGATTTCAAAAGCATGCAAGATGATGATTATTATGACTTGGATATGTTGGGCTTTGATGCTTGCATAGAGAGAACTTAAGAACAATTTAGAGACTTCATTTTGCCCAATTGTTCGGAACTAAGAAGAGAACGAGAACCTAGAACTGCTTTAGATTCTTGCTTATTTTGAAACATTTTGAGTGAGAACCAAATGCGTTTGTAACTCATTGGTAATGATATCTCAATTCGAGAAGGATATTATAACGGCGAAATGAACAAGAAGTGAAGAGCTAGCTAAGGTACCGAGAACTCGATAACTATGGATGATCAACTGCTTTAGATTACATCGCATAACAAGCTTATGAATGATCAAGTGCAAAACGAACAAGCTGAGGACCGAGAACTCGATAACTATGGATGGCAAGAATTTGCATCAGAACTAAGGTACTGTGAGTACCGGTGTGCGTTGTCACATATGTGACATGACACCTTCTAAACAACACTTGAGGGTCAGCTTAATATATTAAGCTTAGACTCCTATTTGAACGCTAAGCGTCAGCGAGAATAATAATACTTTCCTTCACCAAAGACTCTTCGTATAGTTCCCTATTTCAAACCGTGTTATTTTAACACGGATTTTAGTTCCATTTTTGCTAATAGACTCATGATGAGTTCTATTTTGATCTAATGAGAAGAGATACCAATTTGGTTAGTTCTCACGTTGTAGTAATTCTTTCGAATAATATAATATGTTGTATTGAATCAATTTTTAATTTTAGAACCTATACGAATTTAGAGTATTCTTTAATATCTCTACAAACCACAATGGTATTACTTACCATGTTTGATGAACAATGTGAAATACATATTTACACATGTCTCATATTTTATAGATGACAACGAATGGTATAACTAGAGACACCACTTTAGGAAACCGACTAGAAACATTTTGGAATTTTAGAAAGGCTGAAGAGGATGACCTCTGTGAGTTCTTAGCACACTACTCCCGCTTGTGGAGAGGCACTTTCAGTTGGGACGGCAGATATGGAAGGTATCTGGCAACTACTTGCTATTTTGCCAAATGAATGACAAGAATTGGATAGACAATCTCACTACCACTATGTATATCAGGATTTTGACTACGGTCATCTTGTTGGAAATCTACCAGAATTTATTTCATTATTGAGTCACAGGTTTGGCGTCCATCGCATCCCGCCACCTAGGCCATATAATCTTTACCAACGATATACGATATGCCCACACCCACCTCTTAATGTGGAGTATCCATTTCTGCATATTCATTTCTCACACATATCTCCATTTCAGCTGCAAGAGCCAACAGATTTAGTACACACACTTTCTAGAACCTCACATCACAAGAGAGATATGAAAACATCCATAGGAAAGTGTTCCCGACAACCACTTCTTTTAAGGAAAGAAGATTCACTGACCGACTCCCGTCAACAAATGAGAGACATGATAAATGAAGTTCAAAAGCACATAGGTGCAGGGTCACCGCAGAAAAGGATGCTTCTCTGCGAGCTAAACTTTCTTTCAAAAGTCTATTTTAAATAGACATTAGTATGATATCTTTTCCTTGAGGTGTTTAAGTATCTAATTTTATTTAAGACCTCGATATTATTAGATAATAATAGTTAATTGATATGATGCCAAGAAGAAGAGGAACAAGATACAGTGATTCGTCAAAATTTGTGAAATAACAAGCTTCAACCACTAATTCATCTTCGAGAAAGATTTTTTTTTATGATTCTCAAACGACACCCTCCAACTTTTAACGGGAATGGAAAACCTAAATAAACTGAACAATGAGTTCGAGTTAGGAAATGCATTTTCAACTTCTTGCTTTATACTACAAGAACATCTCTCTTGTGTCTTATTCAAACTTTTAGGACCTGCAAAATTTTTGTGGGAAATGAGAAGAATGACTGATATATGACATTAGAATGTCTTTGGCAAGTCATAGAAGACTGTCTTATTTGAAATTACTAAACCGAACACTGATATCGATTACAATAATATTGGAAGTGCAAAAGACACCAAATCCCGCAAAAATACCACCACATCCCATATCGATTCTTAGAACTACCGATGAAAAGCATAAATGGAATTTTAAGCACCGGAAAATTTGTTAAAATGTTAAGGAGACTAAACGCTATGAACAGAGGCCACCTCTCAAGGTCAACAAATTGTCTCAAGGTGCGAGCATGGACGACAGAATATCTTAGGAAAAGGAGGAAACCACTAAGGAAAATCAAGTTTTCCTTTATGCCAAAAATGCAATTGGAACTAGGCAGGTACATGTTTTCCCACTATAACATGCTTTAAATGTGGAGAAGAGTCGTTACTCTAACAAATGAATGGGAAAACCACGAGGCCGACAGTCGAGGCCAAAAGAGTCTCAGTGTTACTTCAAGTGGAAACATAACTTTTAGAGCATTATAAGGACGACCTTAACTACAACCTCCACTAAATCCGAGTCAAATGCTCGTGATTTTTCTCCAAACTCGACAACGCAAGATAAGAACAAGGAGATTGTGACATGTCTAAATTCAATGACTTAGCCATGACATGAACTTAGCTATACAAATTGAGGGATTTATGACTACAACCCACGCTTGGCCTAACATAGAAATAGATAAAAAAAAAAAAAAAAA
>JAPKLX010002889.1:0-11827 GCA_026898415.1 Leonotis leonurus | reverse complement strand
TTTTGGGCATGATATCTAATTATGTGCAGATATTCAAAGGAAAGAGTGCATCTTACATGTGGGAGTACTATTCCTATTCCTTTCTCTCTTCCATCGAGGAAGACTTCCTCACACAGTTTCTTTTATTTAATATTTTGCAAACTACTTTACAGATTTATATCTACAGAAAATCTGTAATATTTCTGTTTAAAGATTTGCCTTTTTGCCAAATCTGTATTCTGCATTTATAGGTCTTCAGCCTATTTCTTTACTAATTTGTTTAATATATTTCTGATTGTATTTTATTTTTATTATACACTCTTGTAGCATACTGTACACTCATATATATGTGTGTTTTATTTATTACTTATGTACTATTTTATGCAAATAACTAATCAGTATCAACATACCTACTGCTTTATTCACATATTAAATACTATAAGTTAATCATATTTAGTATCTAAGATGCTATTGAATAATTATATCCAACTTTTATATGCTATATATATGTGCATATATATCATTGTATGATCATCTTTTCAAACATTAATATTTTCTTTGTACTATATGGAATTAATTTATCAATTATCTAACATAAATAAATCAATAACACCTTCCATGTATCATTATTTTATCAATACAAGTAATATACATCTATATAGTATATCAATATACTACTACTTTGGTATAACATATTTTAGGTGAATAACTAGTGTCTCATTAAGATATCAATATTCTTAAAGCTTTAATCTTGAATTGAAATAGCTTTTCATTACTATATCGAACTAAAACCAATTATGCCACGCAATAAATAAATTTCAGAAATTTCTGAAATGACTTTTAACTCACATTAGGAGTTCTATTCTTTAATACGAGTCTTTAAACTTTCAACGGATCTTGAATCCCTCGTTTATTCATAAATTTTTCTTTTATTCGGGTTTTTAATTATCGGGGTATTACAGTTAAATCATATTTTCTCTCTTATGTTTTGTATTATTCCCAATGGTTGAATAATTATTATGTTATTTCGTTAATATAACAATATATAATTTTTTGTAAAATTTAAAAGTAAATAAATCGTCATAAAACAAGACAATAACATTATTTTTCATTGGAATCGACATATTAATTACTCTCAACCAGATTTTTAAGATACATGACCAGATTTTTACATTTCTTAAATTTCACAACGCAGCATAATACATACTACATTATAAGATATTTAAACAAATTAAATCATATCATATTGTTTCATAACTGTCACGACCCACCTTCACTAAGTATAGTAACGATGGGTATAACCGTGACTCAGGGATAAAATATAGAAATGGATAAGGAAATTGGTATTAACTTGAAGGTGAAAATATGATAAGTGCTTCGATAAATAAGGATTCATATACGAAATTCGGTACTAAGTAACTGTTGGTCCCGAAAGAGCTAGATTGGTGTATGGGGGGGGGGGGGGAAAACACCAATTCAAAACTTTTTAGGTTTTCTTGTTTAATACTTAAGTATAAGGCTTTAGCACTCTTAACAACTTAAGATAGCTTGAAGTAGTAAGATAAATCTTCTTATCAGAAAGATTAAGTCTCACTCAAATAATTGTAATACCCCGATAATTAAAAACCCGAATAAAAGAAAATTTATTTTTATGAATAAACGAGGGATTCAAAATCCGTTGAAAGTTTAAAGACTCGAATTAAAGAATAGAACTCCTAATGTGAATTAAAAGTCATTTCAGAAATTTCTGAAATCGAGAAAGAAACCGAGAAAATTCGGTTTGACGTTTATCGTCATAATTTAAGTTCGAGAACTCGTATCGAAGCAGCGTCTGTTTTTCCATTCAATTATTTTACGATACGGAGATAAGGTGAAAAGTTAATAATTCCGACTTTCGGAAGAATGATGTAATTATCGAGAAATCACTATTCATCATTTTGAAAGAGACGAGATAATTTTATTATCTTTTAAAGTTAAGTCCGGAATGTTTTTCTAAGAGAGGCGTGATTTTCCGGAATGATTCCGAGAACATTATTTTATCGAGAAGTCGAGAACCCGGACTATTAGTACGTTATTATAACAGGTAACAAGAGCAAATAGGGGATTCATTCGAAATTAGATATTTTGTAAATTAGATATTTAGAAATTAGATATTTTGGAAATTAGATATTTTGTAAATTAGATATTTTAGAAATTAGATATTTGGGAAATTAGATATTTTGATATATCTAAGAGGCGAAATACGGGATTCATTCGAATGCCCGGATTTGAAGTCCGAGCCGAGATATGGACACAGCGCGATAATTTACATACACTTTTATCGCGATACGGACCATACGCGAAAATTTTATTTTCGATGTCAGTGAATAGTAGAACCGAGAACTTGAGAAATCGAGAAATAAGCATTTTCTCGATTTACGTGCAACTCGATCTGGCCAAAACCCAACTTTAGTTCACGAGAGACGGAGATGCCTTAATGAGTAAGAAAGACGAGAGTGTTGATTTCCCGTTTCAACCGAGATAGATAAATAACAAAGAATCGGATCGAAAATATCTAAAAGACGTTTTGGACCCCGAATAATTAGATATTTTACGGGCAACTTTGTGGCCTATAAAAAGACCACAAAGTCACCCCCATTATTCAGATTTCACGTGAGATAGGCAGAGGCAAGGTTGGCATGAGCAAGAAGAGAAAAGGAGGAGGAGCTTTGCTCCGATTTTCGTCCCGTTCGTCTCGTTCTTCCGATTTCTTCGAAATCTAATCTGATAGAAAGGTAGCCCTCGATCTTACCTATGTTTCTACGGTTTCATTTTCATATTTTGAGCACGATGAAAAAGTGAAATAGGGGCTGCCCTTTTCGATTTTTATCGGGTCGAACCCGAATCGAAAAATGTCGATAATTAGTATTGCTCGTATGAGTTAGATGAACGTGTGTTTTAAGTTTCGATAAAATCTAAGCATGTTAGGTTTTGAGAAGTTAATTTGAACTTGTCGTTTTATATGTTTTCGATTTTTCTCGGATGAATCGAATAGACGAGCATGTATGTAGGTTATAATTGAGTATGTTTTAAAAAGAAAATGAGTGCGGACGACAGTTTCTGCCGAATTTTATTTCGTCATTTTAAGTACAGAATGAGTAGAATTTTTACATAATAAAATACTAGATCGAGTTAGGAGTAATCTCCAACTTGAATCACCCCGTTTCGTTGTGTTTTCGAATTGTTATGAATTTTTCAAAATAGTTGCGCAAACTGTCCATTCTAGCGAAAATCTGGAAATTAGCTAACTTTGAAAATTTGTGAAAAATAGAGTAAAATGATTTTATGTGTTTTGTCTTCGGATTATAAAACTCTACGATGTTATGGTCACTTTAAAGTTTGATTCGTTACAATTGGAAATATTTCCAATTTATTATGATTTTTCAAAGTCAATTGTGCAGTTTTCGACGTTTTAGTTCAAACGTGAAACAGGGGGTTGATTTTCGAATTTTTATGAATTTTTCTGCAATGATTTTGAAAATATTTCCTAAATGAAAGTTTTTCCTTTAAATGTCTTGAACTTATATCTCGAAATTTAGAATTTTTGAAGTACTTTTGAACGTTCAAAATCGAGTTTAACTCGGACTGTGCAAGTGGAAATGTTGAAATATTTGAAATGTTGAAATGTTTGAAATGTTGATTTATTGTTGTTGTTACGATTTGAGATTTAGTTGGGATAAGTTCGAGTGGAGGAACGGAGTCCTCACTCGAGAGAGAGTTGAATGGGGCAATGTTGATGTGTGTTAGTTGGTTTACTCGTTTTGATTAAACGAGGGATAAGTTGAATGAACGTAGAGGTCATGTCGATTTTTCGACCACGTTATGTTCAAAACCTTATAATTCCCTCCTTGTTAGTACTCTTTATAAGACGTGCGTTATAACTAAATGAATTAGGGTTATTCCATAATCATTTAAGCCGAGTTAAAAGAACCGAGAATAATTCTCAAATAACAAAGGATAATAATTCCTTACACTTAGCAAATATTAGATGCGCTCGAAAATATTATCTCACTCGAGGTTTATTTAAAGGGTACGACGAAAGGTCAGGACCGCAGTTCGAGAACGAAGCAGTCGTCAGTCCAGACGATCCAAGTAGGCTTTCTTTTACAAATCAAATCGTATGCGTTGTACCAAATTGCTATTTTCGCTTTAGAAATGCTTTAGAATTTAAAATGTTATGAAGTATTGCATTGTCGAAAATATTTATATTTTGGTATGATGCGTATCTGTTGAACAATTAATCGAATTCGGGCCTTTAAAGATTTATATCTTGAAGGTTAGTGTACACCAGAACTGTGAGTCATCTTAGCGGGTTGGCCGGTTCAGTGTTCGCGGAAAGTGGCCACTTTCCCGACACACATAATTACAGATATGTTTGATTACTCCAGAACTTAGACTGGCCAGTCGAATTTTAAGATACACAAGAATTTTTAGTGAACATAGGTTCTTTAGTGACAAAAATCCCTATGTTGCACTCTGTTACGGCAATGACAATTATATATGTATGAATGCGATTTTGGCATGTGTCTACTGAGTACTTTTGTACTCAGCCCTGCATGTATTTATAAATGTGCAGGTTGAGCTGTGATGTCAAGGAGGAGTGCTCAGCGATGGTTTTGTTGAACTCATAGCAGTAACTCTTGGGGGTTTACATGTCTTCATACATGTAGACTTAGAAAATGATCCAGTTTCCGCTGCAAACACTCTTTCCAGTATTTAGTATTTCTAGACGTTTTGTTTCGCGCACGAAATCTTATTCATTGAAGTACTTATCATGTATTCACCTTCGAGCTATTAACCATTATTCTTATTCATTTCTATATTCTATTTCCGAGTCACGGTTATACCCATCATTACTACAAGTTAGTGAAGTTGGGTCGTGACAGAGTGGTATCAGAGCAATTTGCTTTAAACCCAAGAGTCTTCTTTCGAGTTTAGTCTAGTATCGTTCGCTAGACTAGTTAAGTGAGTTGACAAGCCTAGCACTCCGACACATCACGCTCAACGAGAAAGAGGTAAAAATTTTTTAAGAAGTTAAAGTTTTATGTTTTAAGAGGAATAAGCATGTTTCTATCAGCTGAAGTTTGAGATTTTTAAAGAAATATACGTATTTCTTTAGTATGAAGTTGAGTATTGAAAGAAGAAAAAGTATGTTCTACGAGAAAAGTTTTTAAGATGTTTTGAAGTGAAGTTTTTTAGTGAAAGCAGTAAGAACGATTCTTTTCAAAGTTGAAGTTTAAATGTTTTTTTTTTAGATGAGTCATAATCATTGTCATGACGTTAGAGCTTTTTCCTATGAACGTAAAATGCTTTAAGATGTATGTTCCCTTTAGAAAAGAGAACTTAGACGAGAACTTAGAAGAACTTTTACAATCTACTCGAAATGGAGAACGAGAACAATCTGAATAAAGAAGAAACGAAAAGAACCAGAAAAAGGAGAATATCCAAAACAAAGGCTAAGGCCAAATACGAGAAAATAAAAGAAAGAGATCTTCTCTTTTATAATGAATCAGGATCACGGCTATGATCCGATAAGTTATCATTTCTACCGTAGAATCTAAACCAAATGAAATTATTAACTCAGTTATTAAAGATTTAATTATCTTTGAATAATGAATCTTAAATCTAGAATTCTCAAGAATTCTATAATGATAAGTACAGCCTATTAGAAGCCTCAAGAAGTTATGATCATCGGTTATGAGCCATCGATCTAAACTCTTAAGCGTGTTTGGTTCTAAACTAAATCCTCCTCACAAAATTAGTTGTCTTATTCATGTCAAGATGACAACAAATGATAAGACAAAAAGGTACCAAATCTTAGAATCAACAACATAAGTTTTTAAGATATTATGAAGAAAGAATCAGAGGATCTCGGTGAGTTCCTAGCATTCTATTCCTACCGTTGGAGAGATCCAATAGCACATAAGTTTCGAGAACGCTCAGATACAAGAGCAACCCAAAGAAGGGTGGAAAAGCTTGAGAAGCAATCGAGAAAAAGCCAAAGGAAAAGAAGATGATAGAAAGGTAGTGGATAACTCCACTATAGAGCCATGAGCTTAAGAATATGGATCTATATAGTAAAGAAAATATATGAATAAGATAAGATGTTAACTCAGTAGAATGTCATCGAGAAGAGCTTGACGCCCAAGAGGCGGAGGTAAAGATCAAGGTTCTAGAAACATAGATAAAAGACATGAACTTGAACGAGAAGTAACCTCACCCTCCCACCACCTGAACACAAAATCGAGGAACTATTTTAAGACAAAACTCACCCGTTTTCAACGTAATAGGAGATCCAGTGAAAGCAGAAGTTTTAGTTCGAGCCCTATAACGCATCATTAACTTTATGCGTTGTACGCATCAGGAACGCATGACTTGCGTCTCGTTCCAACTAATAGAATCAACAGATTTATGGTGGGAAGCACACAGAAAGACTATGACCCATGAACCATTAGGAAAATTTACTTGGAAGAGTTCAAGATATGAATATACGACAAATATATTCCTTAGAGCTGTAGTAAGAAGGCTGCTATGCCAGGAGAAAAACATACAGCTACTGCAACTATGATGTCCGCCCAAACATATCTCAAGGCTTTAAAAGCAAGAGGAAATGGGAGGATAACCGGAACGACAGCCCATTTCAAAGAAACCATGGGAAGAGCAAACACATTCCCAAGACTACGAGAAACAGAACCCGACCATTCAAAGAGGGAACTATTTAGAAAATTTTTTCTATTTGTCTCAAGTGCAAGAAGATGCACGGTGGAATATGTATAGCAGATAGCGATAGGTACTTTGTGTGTGGCCAGAAGAGACACTTCACAAACTATTGTCCTACTAGACAATATGAAACAGGAGCAAGGTCTAATCAGACAGAGACAGACCAGCATATCCGAGCAATTCAGGCTCAACCCCAAAAATATCAGCAACCTCAGTAGTTACCACCACCCCACCACTACCACCTTAGTACCAAAGACGCAAACATTAGAAATAGCCATGACAGACCAAGCTTACGCAATGAAACAAAAGCAACCTGAAGGAAATCAGGGAAACCTGACAGGTATGGGAACACTCCTCGACATGCCAGTAATAATTTTATTTGATACTGGAGCATCCCATTCTTTCATTGCTAAAACATGTGTAGAGAACATAAGACTGGAACTAGAACTAGTAGAGACAACTTTAAGAGTTTTCTTCACCGTTGGGAGGAACTACTACTCTCACACATTCTTGCTCTAACCTAAGCTTGGATATAGGATCACTTAAGGTTTTTGCGAACAATCTTAGTGTAATCTCGATGAACGACGTGGACAAAATCTTAGGCATGGATTGGCTAGCCGAAGGCTATGCCCTAATCCTATACAAGAAAAGACAAATCTCATCCCCACATATAAGAAAAATAACCCACGAGTTTTCATGAGATTACGATAAACAAGAAGAAGGCAGGTATCTCAGCACTGCAAGCTACGAAACTGGTGAGGAAAGGATGTTCAGCCTATCTCGTTCATCTCAGTGGGGAAATGGAAGAAGAAAGGAAGATTTAAGATGTCTCCATTGTACGAGAATACCCAGATGTATTTTTAGAAGTACTGCCAAGATTACCATCAAATGGACAATTAGAAAATTTTAATCAACCCAGAATCTTGATCAACACCAATACTCAAACCATCATTTACGATGATCCCTAAAGAGCTGTTGGATTTAGGTTTCATCAGACCCAGTGTATCACCTTGGGGAGCACATGTGCTTTTCGTCAAGAAGAAAGATGGAACGCTGAGGATGTGCATAGACTATAGAGGTCTAAATAAGCTGACACTCAAGAACCGATATCCTTTGCCAAGGATAGACGACTTGTTCGATCAAGTGAAGAGAGCAAGCGTTTTCTCAAAGATAGAATTGAGATCAGGATACCACCAACTAAAAATCCGATCGGAAGATGTTCCTAAGACTGCCTTTCGAACCCGGTATGGTCACTATGAGTTTATAGTGATGCCTTTTGGATTAACCAATGCACCGCAGTGTTCATGGACCTGATGAATCGCGTGTTTCATCTTTACCTAGACAAATTGTCCTAGTATTCATAGATGATGTTCTCATATACTCGAAGAGTGAAGAAGAACATGAGAAACATCTAAGAATCACTTTGGAAACCCTCAGGAACGAGAAATTCTATGCCAAACTCAGTAAGTGCGAATTCTGGCTTAGAGAGGTAACTTTCCTTGGACACATTGTAACGTCAGAAGGAATCAAGGTGGACCCTACAAAGGTAGCAGCAGTACGAGATTGGAAGTCACCGACCACTTCCAACGAAATCAGAAGTTTCTTAGGACTGGCGGGATATTACCGAAGAATTATAGAAGGATTTTCTAAGATAGTGAGATCAATGACGCAACAGCTGCGAAAAGGAATCAAGTACAAATGGTCTCAGGAGTGTACGGATAGTTTTCAACTGTTGAAAAACAAGTTGACGAAAGCCCCAGTTTTAGCTGTCCCAGAACCAAACAAGGAGTATGTCACCTACACAGATGCATCCAAGAGTGGATTAGGCTGTGTGCTGATGCAGGAAGGGAAGGTGATAGCCTACGCATCGCGACAACTCAGGCCGCATGAACTTAACTATCCCACTCATGATCTGGAACTAGCTGCAGTAGTGCATGCTTTGAAAATTTGGAGACACCACCTCTATGGAGTTCGGTGTAAAATTTTCACAGATCACAAAAGTCTCAAGTATTTTTTCGAACATAAGGATCTTAACATGAGACAGAGAAGATGGCTAGAGTTAGTAAAGGATTACGACTGCGGTATCAATTGTCACCCGGGTAAAGCTAACGTAGTAACTGATGCCCTAAGTCGCAAAAGCTCGTCAAGGATCGCATTTCTACTAACTCAAGAGGCAAACCTTTTAAGAGAGTTCAGTAAAATGAACTTAGAAGTCTTACAGCCTCTCGAAACGATGGAAGGAGTTCTCACCACCTTAGTGATAGAACCAGACCAGAGAGGTCGAGTTCTAGAAGCACAAAGGCTGGATGAGAAATTGGAGAAGATATGGCTCAAGGTGAGAAATAACGACGTCACAAACTACAGAGAAGAAGCTGACAACACCATCACCTTTGAAGGAAGATTGTGCATTCCGCACAATGAAAAGCTCAAGGATGAGATCACGAGCGAAGCACATGATACACCCTATACCGCTCACCCTGGGAGTACAAAAATGTACCAGGATCTGAAAAAGAAATTTTGGTGGGACGGTATGAAACGAGACATAGTCTCTTTCGTGGAGAGATGTTTAGCTTGTTAACAAGTAAAAGCATTACACCAAAGACTCTATGGGAAACTACAGCCGTTAGAGATCCCAAAGTGGAAATGGGAACACATAGCGATGGATTTTGTGACTGGGCTACCCAAATCCAAGAGAGGAAATACTGTCATTTGGGTAATCGTAGATAGGCTCACAAAATCTGCCCATTTTATACCTATAATGATCACGTACGGTTCAGATAAGCTGGCTCAATTGTGCGTGCGAGAAATCATACGCCTGCACGGTGTACCGGTCTCGATAACGTCATACCAAGACTCAAAGTTTACATCCAGATTCTGGATAAGCTTGCAGAAGGAGTTAGGTACAAGGTTAAATTTTAGTACTGCCTTTCATCCACAAACTGATGGACAGTCCGAAAGGACTATTCAAACTCTGGAAGATATGTTGAGAACCGTGATTCTTGACTGAGGCGGAAGTTGGGAAGCAGTACTACCATTTATTGAGTTTGCTTATAACAATAGTTATCAAGCTACCATAGCAATGGCACCATATGAAGCACTTTATGGGAGAAAGTGTAGATCGCCATTGTATTGGGACGAAGTTGGAGAAAGAGCCATAGTGGGCCCAGACTTAGTCGGCGAAATGATAGAGATCGTTCGCCAGATTAGAGGAAGAATCAAAGAAGCACAAGACAGGCAGAAATCTTATGCCAACACTCGTAGGACCAAATTGCAATTCAAAGAAGGCAACCGAGTTTTTCTAAAAGTATCTCCGTCCAAAGGGATAATTAGATTCGGCGTCAAAGGAAAACTATGACCTCGTTTTGTTGGACCCTACGAGATTCTAGAAAGGATAGGGTCAGTTGCTTGTAGGCTGGCATTACCGCCAAGTTTCGGGAATGTTCACAATGTTTTCCATGTTTCATAACTTAGAAAATACGTGTTTGATCCAAAGCACGTTATTCATCAAGGAGAGATGATTTTGAGACCTGACTTGAGAAGTAGGATCTTAGCTGCTCAAATAAAAGAAGAGGATAATATGATTGAGCTTTGAAACTTGGTTTCAATGAGAAAAGAAGAGGACAATATGATTCCTCAAAGAACATAGACCTACCTTAGATCTATGATTATTTCCAAGGAAGAATAGTGAATGACGAGAAAGAATGAGAACTTAGAAAGCTTTCGAACTTTTCTAAAGTAGTAGTTTCCAAGAGAGAGATTAGTCAAATGTACTCTAAGATGCATTATCACAAGTGTAAAAGAATATAGAACGATGGATTAGTAGGGGTTATCTATTATCCCGATGAACATATATGTTCAGTAAGATGAATGAACCGTAAAACATTAGAATGAGAGGGACTCCGAGGATATGCAGGAATGGGACTGCATATCCAAAGAGAGCTTAAAAGATATGGTCAAAGAATGAAGGACTCGAAGGAGCAGTGACACCAAGATGATCTCAACGAATGACATTATATGATTAGTGACACAATTATGGTCACCTTATTCGGTAGTATACCTCAACGAAGATTCGATTCGGCTATTGATTTATCGCTAGATTTCTTAGAGAGTTATAACCCGAACGATGCGTGAGTTCAGTTCATTCAATTCAGTTCAATCCAGTTCAGTTCATTCAATTCAGTTCAATTCAGTTCAATCCAGTTCAATTCATGGGTATTGTCACGAAAAATGCAAGTCATTAAATTCCTTTCAGTAATCAATTATATCATAGAGTTGAACTCTATGATCTTAATGCAATTAAGACGTCATATGAGGTCCTTCTAAACTCTATGGTAAAAGAAGTTCTAGTTAAGACAACCATTGAAAAATTATCCCTGAACCTAAGTATCTTTATGACTGAGAAGTGATTGTGATGGGCCTGATCACCCCATGTGATCAAGAAGATCTCAGTAGTTGTCATTCTGGTCTCCGGACCCTAAAGCTCAGCATTTTTTTTGAAATTCAGTTGGGTTCATTCCTTTCTTTTTAATATTTAATCGGTTGATGTCTGTCTCTAAACAGTTGTCCAACCCTCACTTATGTTATCATGAGAGATGATGGACCCACATGATTGATAAGTTATCATAATAAATTTCCTTAAACCTTTGGAACTAAGACGTATTCGGTATACAAGCTATCTAAGTACCATGATCTCAGTTTTGAGATTTTATATGTTGAAAACATATAGTAAGTGCTAACATTAGGTATGTACATGGCAACGTGGGTTGTCTTCATGTTACCGTATGCCACTTCGAATAAGGGATAAAATTTAGAATGAAGATAAGAATGAGGTTCCTTATGAGGAAAGTGAGGTTACGCTTATGCCGCCACCTCAGAGAAATTGCCATCCTTCAATGGATGTGCAACCCAGTGACGCAGAACTATGAGTCAAAGTTCTGGAAAGAAATAGAGTAATGATTAGAGTGATATCTTCTCGCAGTTAGAGAGATACACTAAGTTATGATATAATATTCATCGATTAATGTGCTCGACGGGATTCGTTCCGGAGTACAAGTATGTTAATGTGCACGACGGGATTCGTTCCGGAATA
>JAPKLX010003416.1:0-11167 GCA_026898415.1 Leonotis leonurus | reverse complement strand
GAAATCCCCAAAGCAGTGCCCAGTCAATCTTCAGCAGAGGAAGAACTTATTGGACAGAATATAGGAGGCGAGCTTACAAATGACATCCTCACCCCTGCTGCAGCAGCAGCACTTAATGTCCATGTGCAGACATTCACCTTGGAGGACATATTGATGGACCAACATGAATCACTGTCTCATTCACAAATCAGAGATCTCATCTCCAAGAAGGTGGATCAGTACATGTATGGAACACTGACCACAGTTCAAGATGAAGCCACCCGCATACTCACAGAGTTCAACGACCACCTGCAAACTCATGTCAATCAGGTCGACAATGATCTGAGGCGAATCTGTAGACTGAAGATTGAAGAGATCAACAAGAAACTAGATGATGATCGGGCTGCCGCTGATGAGAGGAAAGCACAGATAGATCAAAATCTGTTTTCAACTGAATTCAAAGTGAAGGAGATGTACAAAATTATCAGTACCTTTGCTGCCAAAGAGAAAGACATGGTACACGCCATTGTCAAGGAGCAGACTGATGGTCTAACAACAGACATAGTCAAAGAAGCAAACACATACACCAGATCACTGCTCAGACAGTTTGATGTTGATGGGAAAAGTTTTGTGGAAAGGAAGTTACGGGATCTGCACTACCCAACATCCACTCTGATCAAATCGTATTTCGATGAAACTGCTGACATCAAAGCAGAACAGGAAGAGGTCAAAGCTGATCTGGTCAACTCTAAAGCCTCTCTTCAAAAACAGATTAACGATTCTAATCTGAACATCACCTCTCTATTGTCACAAAGATTTGAATCTAACAAAGAGGTCACAGAGTTCAAGGCAGAGGTCAACTCCCTCAAGACATTCATTCAATCCTTCATTGATGATGTCGAAAAGGGGGAAGAGAGTGGAAAGAAAAAGCCATCTGCTGCGCAAGAAAAGAAGAAAGAGAAGGCAGCCGAAGAAAAGAAAAAGAGCTTAACAGGATCTGGGTCTGGTGCATCAACTGCAAAGAAACCAGCCAGCTCTCCTTCCTTCCAAACACAGAAGACTTTTTCTCCAAGCAGATCGAGCCAGTCTCAACCTCCCAAGAAAAAGAAAAGAGCAGGATCCAGCTGGTTCTCATCTGCCCCCATACGCAAATCATTGACCAAACAGGGAGAGACCAGCTGGGTCCCAGATCATCTGAAGGAGGGATTTGAAGGCCTGAAATACGGGTTCATTATGTGTCGCTACTTCCTCAAAAAACCACTCTACTGTGAGGGGACACCTAATGAAGCCTTTAGCCTATATCTGGACCAGAACGATGCAAGGGATCTCGTGGAGGAGATTAGAGCTGCTGCTGCTAAAGCCCAAATCCAGATAACTGCTCCAGAAAGGGAGTTCAGAACCTGTCCCACTATCCCTGGGACAGACCTCCCTGACAAAACCTTTCTGCTAAACTTCATAAATCAGCTGGCAGAAAACAGAGGATATAAGGTGGATGCTGAAGACCCAGATTACATAAGGGTAAGAGAGGGAGTATACGAGAGTGTCCAGCTTATATCAGACGAGACCAGAGCAAAGCTGAAGAGACAACAAGAGGAGAAAAGGAAAAGCAGATAGACTTATTTCTCATATATTCATGATCTGTTTTTGTTTTATATGCTTTTGTTTTTGATCAAATCTGTAAACTCTTTTGTCTGCAATATATGAAGCTTTTTATTTGAGTTTCTGATGACAACATTTTATTGTCCAGAACACATATAAAAATATCCAAAAACGTTATAAACTTAATAACGTACATAATTCAATCTGGATATCAGACCAGATCGTTCCTTATAAGCTGATAGGATTCTTTTTGTAAAGTGTGGTTTCGACATCATCAACAAGGGGGAAATTGTTGGGAACCCTAAAGTCTTAGTGTTAATGATGATCTTTCGAAACACACTTAGCTTGATTAGAAGTTAGTCTGTTCTCATGTAAAAACAGATCACTAGAGACAATGTGATTTCTGTTATAAAAACAGATTAGGAGATGACTTAAAATGTAAAGGAGATATTCCTATAGAAGTCAATCTCAACTTTGAGTAGGATGAAGTCAAGGTTTTATGCCAAAGAAGAATCGATCTGCTGTAACAGACAGTGACCAGATCGATGACCAGATCGATACCAACAGCGAGGATGCAGAACGATTGAGTCATCAATCCATCACCTGACATCATCATACACACCATATACACTTGCCACGTCAAGATCAAAATCCATCCAACAGGGATTGGAAAGAAGATCTTCGGCTATACATTTATAAGGAAAGAGACCGTTAACAATCTGCTTTCCATAACTTAAAGATTGAGTCAACCCTTCCTATATGGCAAGAACAGATATGATGGAAACCATTGATTGGCAATATACCATATATCTCACACCAATCAACAACGGCTAGAATTTCAATATTCAATACCTATATAGTTGAAGTCAACAATCTGGAATTAAAAGAAGAAAAAAAAATACACGCGAGCTATTCAGCCATAATTCTTCCAAGCATTCTGCATTCCAGACTTAGAGCTTCAACATTCTGTGATTCTGCATCACACCAACCACCTCGATTCAAGTCTGTCTTGTCGAGAGAAGGAAGATCACCCTGCTAGCTAGTAGTTTTCTAGTGGTAACGTAGAGGTAATCTGTTGTAAAGGGACACGACCCTTATTTCGTGCATAAGTATCACTCTAGTTGTGATTGGTACTTGTGACTCGTTCTCCACGAGTATAAAGAAGCAGAGTATCCTAGTAGTGGATAATCTGGTCTAGTTTTGACCAGATCGTGGACGTAGGGATTTCCCGAACCACGTTAAACACTGTGTGCTTTACATTCCTGCATTCTTTATATTTCTGTTGCTTATTACTCTTACTCTCTGCACTATCATCCATTTGCATCTCAATAAATCTTCTAATCGATCTGGTTAATATTCTAAGGTTTTCTAAACTAGAGCAATCACTAATCCACCACTATTCCGCACTCACTCTACACTCAGAAAGTAATAAGATCACTCTTATTACCAACTAAGTGTTTTCACCAAGAGAGTAATCTGCTTGGACTAAATCTGCTATTGATCTGTATATCGATCTGTTTAGTCACTGCCGAGCAATTTTTCGTATAAGAATAGCTTGAACTCTCTTACAAACTGTCAAGTAAAACTGAAAAAGGTAGTGTTTGGTGTATTCCCCCCCCCCCCCCCCCCCCAAACCTTGCTCTTTCGGGACCAACAAGTGGTATCAGAGCTGTGGTTCAAATTGACCATTGTTTTGTTTCACAAGGTTAAAACCTGCGTGGTCTACTTGAATAGATCTAGGAAAACCTTTTTCATTCTCGAGCATTCTATTTGTTATGGAGTCATCTGTTATCAGGGCTTGCGAAGAATTCTCAATTCTAGGATATAGAGAATGGAGCTTCAGGATCAAAATGTGCCTTAAAGCCCTTCATTGCTTAATGTGGAAAGTAATTGAGGAAGGGCCATTGGCGATAACAGAATAAACTACTCGTATCACTGAGACAGGAGCAGTTAAAGAAACCGTACTAAAGGATCCCAGAAAATACACTTCTGAAGAAAGGAGAGATGCTAATCTTGATGATTTTGCCAAAGGAATCATCTCCAGCACGGTCAAAGGCACACATCTGGCCAAAATTCAAGATTTGGATACTGCCAAAGAGATGTGGGAAGCCTTAAAAGACCTAGCCCTGGGATCTGAAGTAATGATCGAGAATAAGCTGTCTTTAGCCTGCAACAAATATGATGAATTCAAAATGAAACCTGGCGAGACAATAGAACAGATGAAGATGAGATTCACTGGAATTCTCCTTGAGATATCTGCGTTTAAAAAGAACAAATATACTCAAAGGGAGAAGAACATGAAAGTTCTTAGAGCTCTTCCACCAAGTTGGGAGATCTATGCAGCAATGCAACCTCTAAGAGCAGACTTCAATGATCTGTCCACTGAAGCCTTATTCGATCATCTCGAAGGTCATGAGTGTGACATTCAAAGAATTCGAGGACCAGATCATCTGTTCAAAAAGGCAGAAAACAACTCAAAGAAGGACAAAGAGGTAGCCTTCAAAGCGAAGAGCAAACCAGATGATCCTTCTGAGTCTGCTGCTCCAGATGAAGAGAAAGGCTATGACAAACTCTTAAAAGAGTTTGCGATGATTGCCAAACGAATGGATAAGATGGAGACCAGATCGAAGAAATTCAGACGCTTCTACAAAGATAACAAGAGAAACTTCAACAAGAAGTACGACAATGATCGATCAGATGACAAGAACGAGTCAACAAAGCAGACTGTTAAAACTACAAAGACTTCTAGCTCTACAGACTACACCTGCTTTGAATGTGGCAGAGCAGGTCACTTCAAAACAAATTGTCCTGATCTGTCCAGAAGTCAAAGAGATGAGCTAAGAGCCAAAAGAGATCGAAAGCTTAAATATGAGCGCAAAGCCATGATAGCTGAACAGAACTCAAGCAGCTCGAGTCACTTCTCAGACAGCTCATCAGAAAATGATGAAGCGTTCATTGCTGATGATGAAGAAAGCTGGAATGAATGTTATGTAGGATTGGACAACGGGCTAGATGAAGTTGAGGTAAATTCTTGCTACTCAAATTCCTCAGATAATGATAATGATCTTGAACAGGAAAGTGAAGATCAAGCAGAATACTCATGGAATGAAATAGATGAGATGTTCAAAAGCTATTCAAGTATCAAGAGGCTATTTAAAGAAGTTGTTGAAGAGAACGACAGATTGAAGAAAGTCGAGGAAATTTTAAGCACAGCAAATACACAATTTATCGCTAAAATAAACGATCTGGATGAACAGATCAAGAGCAAAGACAGTGAGATCCACTCACTTAATTCAAAAGTCAAGGATCTGGTTACCAGAAATAATGTTGTTGAGGAAAAGATCAAGAAGGGAAAGGAAATGATATACAAGAGTGATGAGCGCGCTAAGTTGCTAATCAATATGCAACAAAAGGGCACATCTGGTTTGGGATATCCAGGTCACTCAGAAAAATCTTCAGGAACTATAAGCTTCGTACCAGAAAGGAAGAAAATACCAGATCAAGTGAAAGACTTGAAGAACAAGAAAGGTTATCCTCAAAAGATGATAATGAAAGATGCAAAGAATAGACAGTATCATCAAACAAAGGGACAACCAGCACACTACACAGAAACAGAGCACATCCAAAGAGCAAATGTCAACAGGACAAAAACTGTCAACAGGACAGCGCATGCTAAGAAGGATGGAATAGAGAGATATCATCCATCTGAAATTCACTCTGTAACTAAAGTAAATAATGAAGGAAACATCATTACTTGCTATATTGCTGTTCCTAACCCTAGAATGTTCTGGATTCGAAAAGGATTGTTTGCTAATAATCAAGCACCCAAACATTGAAAGGGTAGCTAAGTGTAATTAATTGCAGGATCAAAGAACTACACGAAGGAGTAAGATAGCAAGAGGAACTATCTGGATTATAGATAGTGGTTGTTCAAAGCACATGACATATGACAAGAATCTACTATCAGATTACATAGAGAAACCAGGCCCACAGGTCACTTTTGGATTTAATTCAAAAGGATATACCAGAGGATATGGAAATATCACTATTGGCAAGACCACAATCACAAATGTGTCATATGTTGAGGGTCTTAGTCATAATCTGTTTTCTGTAAGTCAGTTTTGTGCAAATGGCAATCAGATTGTTTTTGATGTTAACAATTGTCTGGTGAAGAACAAGGAAGGAGATGAAATACTCCTTACCAGTAAATTGCAGGATAGATTATATATTGTCCAGTGGACAAATCAGATCGAGACCTGCTTAGTCACTAAGACTGTATCAGAAACAAGCTGGTTATGGCATAAGAGATTAATTTCAAGTCAATCAACAGGATTGCCAAAGAAAAGTTAGTGGAAGGACTACCAGATCAAGTGTACGATAAAGATCACATATGTGATGCTTGTCAAGCTGGGAAACAAACCAGATCATCCTTTGCCAGCAAAGCAGCTCACTCAACAACAAGGATACTAGAGATGTTACATCTTGATCTGTTTGGACCAGTCAAACCACTAAGTATCAATGGGAGAAAGTACACATTGGTAATCATAGATGATTACTCAAGATTTACTTGGGTCATCTTTCTGCTAAAGAAGAAAGAAACCCTAGACAAGCTTCCTGACTTTCTACACAAGATCACTAAACAGAAAGAGATAAGCATAACCTCTATCAGAACAGATCGAGGAACAGAATTTCTCAACCAGAAGATAGAAGCATACTGCAACAAGATGGGAATCACTCATTAAACATCTGCTGCTCGAACTCCCCAACAGAATGGAGTTGTTGAAAGGAGAAACAGATCCTTAAAGGAAGCAGCTCGCACAATGCTTAATGCAACCAACCTACCAAAGAAATTCTGGGCTGAAGCCATATATACAGCATGCTACTCACAAAACAGATCATCCATCACACTCAGACATGGAAAGACTCCATATGAAATATGGAACAACAGAAAGCCTAAGATTTCCTATTTTAAAACTTTTGGCTGTTTATGTTACATACACAATAATGGGAAATCTCAGTTGAAAACTTTTGATAGCAAAACAGACCCTGGAATATTCTTAGGATATTCTGATGTCAGTAAAGCCTATCGAGTTTATAATAAGAATTCCCATATTGTGGAAGTAACACCTCATGTTGTTTTTGATGAGTCTATTGTTGAGTACAGATCACCAGATGAGAAGCAGACAGACAATCAGGTGACAACCAGAAGGATGAATGATCTATTACTGGAAGAAATTCTTATTTGGAATTCAACGAGTGAAGATGAAGAAGTTATCACTCAACCTATTGCTGAGGAGACCATACAGCAAGGGGGAATATCACTAACTAATCTGAATGAAAACAGATCATCAACAGAAGACAATGATACTATTACTACAAATGATGATCAACATCCAGAAGAAAGTCCAGATGAGAATCCATTTCAAGCTATATCAACAGCACACCCTGAATTTGAGGAACCAACAGATCAACCTGATCCTGAGTTATCTGATGAAGAAATGGCCAGGAGAAGAAGATGGATACAAGACCATCCACCAGAACAGATCGTTGGGAACCCATCAGATCGTGTGAAGACTAGAAGAATGCATGGAGAAAGTGCATTGTTGAGTTGTTATCTCTCTCGCATGGAGCCATCTGATGTTTATGAAGCACTCCAAGATGCAGATTGGAAAATAGCAACGCAAGAAGAACTCAATGAGTTCAAAAGAAATGAAGTCTGGTATCTCGTGGACAGACCCAAACACCAAGGAGTAATAGGTGTAAAATGGGTGTTCAAAAACAAACGAGATGAGAATGGTGAAGTAGTCAGAAACAAAGCCAGATTAGTAGCTAAAGGCTATAATCAACAAGAAGGCATTGATTTCGATGAAACATTCGCACCAGTAGCCAGATTAGAAGCAATAAGGCTGTTTCTGGCATATGCTGCTCACAGACGATTCAAGGTATACCAGATGGATGTCAAAAGTGCCTTCCTCAATGGTATTCTTGAAGAAGAAGTATATGTGGAACAGCCACCTGGATTTGAAGAGGCAGATCCAGATCAGAAAGTATACAGACTAGCTAAAGCAGTCTATGGTCTAAAACAAGCCCCTAGAGCTTGGTATGAGACCTTATCAACCTTTCTACTAAAATCTGGATTCAGAAGAGGATCTGTTGATAAGACTTTGTTCGTTATCAAAGTCAAAGAACACATTCTCTTAGTCCAGATCTATGTAGATGATATTATCTTTGGATCTCAATCTACCTACCTATGTGACAAATTCGCTGAACTTATGAAAAATAAGTATCAAATGTCTATGATGGGAGAAATGAGTTTCTTTTTAGGTTTGCAGGTCAAGCAGCTACCAGATGGTATCTTTATTAATCAGACAAAATACATCAACGATCTGCTAGCCAAGTTTGGATTAAAAGACAGTAATTCAGTAAAAATCCCAATGCAGACCAATGGGAAAATTGGTCCAGACCCCGAGGGAAAACCAGCTAATATAACACAATACAGAGGGATCATAAGATCATTACTCTATCTTACTGCCAGTCGACCTGACATCACCTTTGCAGTAGGAGTATGTGCTAGATATCAAGCAAATCCCAAAGAATCTCACATGGAAGCAGCTAAGAAGATACTACGATATCTTAAGGGAACAGCCCATATAGGTTTATGGTATCCATGTGAAGACAATTTTGAGCTAACTGGATATACTGACTCAGACTATGCTGGATGTAAACTGGACAGAAAGTCAACATCTGGTACATGTCAGTTTCTGGGAAATAAACTGATTTCTTGGTTTTCAAAGAAACAGACATCGGTTGCCACTTCAACTAAAGAAGCAGAATATATGGCAGCTGGAAGTTATTGTGCCCAAATATTATGGTTAAGACAACAGCTTAAAGACTATGAGATTGATGTCAAGGACATACCAATCTTCTGTGACAGCTCAAGTGCTATAGCAATTACACAGAACCCAGTGCTGCACACCAGATGCAAACATGTTGATGTGAGACATCACTTCATAAGAGACCATGTTGAAAGAAAACATGTACAGATTGAGAAGATACACACTGAAGTTCAGAGAGCAGATATTCTCACTAAGGCATTACCAGAAGAAAGAATTAAGATGCTTTGTGGAAAATTAGGACTCTTAAATCTTGAAGATAGGAACAGATTGACATAACCCAGATCAATCTCTACATCCCAGCATGGAATCAAAACCAGATCATCATGATCCAGATTGATAAAATCCTACAGGGAATTGAAACAAGATCACTAAGTATATATCAATACAGATTGAGCAAATTCCAAACGGGAATTACTAAAAAGAAAGCAACCAGATTGACCTCAACCAGATTACCTAATGCCACGTGGATGTTAAAATAATATTTACTATTAATTATTCCATTACTTGGTTAAGGGGGAAAGGTCAACTATATACGGCGACTAATTACTTATATTCTGACATTAGATATCAAAATCCTTTATTTTTGATGATTAGATACAGTGATTGGGAAACGTGATCGAGAAAATATCTACCATATCAAGAAAAAGGAAGAAAATGACTGCAGTAAATCCAACATGCCATATCACAACCGTACGATCATAGCGCGTGTATCACACGATAAAGAGAAGCGACTATGGGTTGGAAACCTAGAACATGGAAAGGCGGGAAAGCTGAAAAAGGGAAGGATTTCTGAATATTTTATTACCCTACTTATCTTCTCCTTTATGTATATATTTGATAAGGCGTTTCATGTATCACTCACACTTGCATAATTCTCGAAACACTTAGCAAATTTTCTACCTTCCAAAATACTCTCTTCTTTCGAAAACCTCTCTGTTTCTAGCAAAAATGGCACCAAAATCCTCTGTTTTTCTCGAGCAAGCAAGTTTTCTGAAACCTTACATTCACCAAGACCTTTTCGCGGTGCTTGACACCTTCGGGTTTCATAAACTGGAAAAGGCATTCGATCTTGTCCGCCAGTGCAAAGGTTTCTTGTTTAAAGTTTATTTAATTTTGTCTCTTTCACTTGCATATGACAAACTGTTTTTACTCTGTATATCTACATACGATTACTGCGATATCAATTGCTAGCCTGCATAAACTGCCTTGGAGCACTTATACTTCACTGATGGAAGGATAGTGCTCACATATGCTCTACTATGTTTTCTGTAGGTTTCTACAATATAATTACTTCACACCCAGTACACTTCCTACCCAAGGAGGTGGCTGCATTCTATCTCTCATGGCAAGGAGAGAGGGATGGCGATGAGGCCACCATTCGAGTCAGTAAAGGGAATACTGTCAGCAACACTCCTTACAATGTTATCAACATAATCAACGCCGCTTACAAAGTGAAGGACGAAGGCCTAGACCTTGGAGATATTACTACAGAATAATTGCAAGAAGCTGTGGAGATGGTGATGATTGTGCCCATCCATTATACAAACAGGATGTTTGTCCATGCTCTTCTTGCGCCAGAATTCAGAATACTGCTTGAATTCGTACAACGAATTTTCCTAAATCACAACGGGACCTATGACCAGGTCACCCCTGAGAAGTTCAGGATATTAGCAGCAGTAGTTCTTAACCTGCCAGTCAACTGGAGCAGGATTTTATACGATCTCTTGGCAAAGGAGGCCAAGATGATTTTATTTGTGAAAGGTAGCTCGCCCGGCATCGAAGTAAAGAGAAGCAGCCTGAGACATTCAACAAAGATCAGCTTTATGCTGGAATCATTCTTCTCCCACCACCAATGGGATTCAGCTGTTGAGTTTAACACCAAACAGCACTTTCCAAAAGACCAGCATCAGATTGAAATGTCAATGGGCATTTTAGCAAATCTGATTGCCAGAGCAAAGGACTCAGTAGTTCTCAATGCTCTGATGGAGATGGGAAACTCAAATCCCATCTGGCTTCCACCGTTTGGTCAAGCAGATCAACCCACGAAATCCAAGATAACAAAGGAACAGACGACAGAAAGAACTCCCACCAAGAGAATGACCAGAAGGGCCAGCTCTGTTGAAACAGATACTTCTACTGCAGCTCAGCAGCCCAAACCAAAACGCAGACGGCTTCACAAACTGTCCGCCGAGATACCGACTGAAACCCCTGCTGCTGCAGAAACTGTCACCCCTCAACAGGAGATTGAGGAGGAAGAAGTTGTGCTGGTTGATCAAGCAGAAGATGTGGAACCTCTTTCATCCATCCACCCAGACCAGTCCAAGGACTTCTCCCCAGCTCATACCATAAGCTCATCTTCTGCTGAGCCTCTAGAGCAGATCGCTGAGGAAGATGAAGAAGCAATTGAATCTTCAGATGAAGATGTGGAGAAGAAAACAGCTCAATCTGTAGTTAAGATGATTGAAGCAGAAGCAGACAGTGCTGTCCTCAGCATGTTTCCAAGAATCCAGCTTACACCAGAAAGCTACAATGCAGCTAAAAGAGTTAAACTGCTGCTGTTGATCAAAGACAAAGAATTTTACGTTTTAGATGCATTGCTAAAAATCAGATCGATTGACCAACTCAAGGCAGAAGAAGCTACATTGTTGAACATCTTTGAAGTCTCATCCATTGCTGAGATACGAGAAAACTAT